>JABEVN020000177.1:0-67372 GCA_013146195.2 Codonopsis lanceolata | reverse complement strand
CATACGAGTGAGCTAAGTTAACATACTAATGATGATTATGAAAGTATGAACTCATGAAATAAACAAGTAAGCAATAAACTAGGGTTTTACATTCTCCCTACTAAAAGGAATTTAGTCCCTAAATTCGTCTGTGATCTTCAAACAAATGAGAATACTTCGCGCATCTCAACTCGGTCTCCCAAGTCGCTTCCTCGATCTCATGATTCTTCAAAGAACCTTAACCAATGGAATTGTCTTGTTCCTCAATACTTGCTCCTTGGTGTCGAGAATCTTCACCGGTTTCTCAACATACGACAAATCGGGAAATGAAATCTCCTCATACGCAAGAACATGCGAATCATCCTTAAGAGTACTTCGAAGCATAGATACGTGAAAGACATTATGAATGTCAGACAATGATGGCGGTAAAGCCACTATAGGCCAAACTCCCAACTCGCTCAAGAATCTCAAAGGTCCAGCGAACCGGTGATAACTTCCCTTTCTTCCCAAATCTCTTAGTACCCCTTCTCGGCGATACTTTAAGAAACACGTAATCTCCAACTTGGAACTCCAAATCTCTCCTCAGATTATCTGCATAACTCTTACATGGAGCTACGGGCGTAGCAATCTATCCGAATCAACTTCGCTCTCGGCCATTGCACAATCTCTGGACCCCATAATTTTGCTTCTCCACCCTCGTCCCAACAAGCGGAGATCTACACTTCCTCCCATAAGAGCCTCATACGGTGCCATCCCAATACTTGATTGGAAGCTGTTGTTTATGCAAAACTCGCCAATGGAAGGTGTGAATCCCAACTTCCCTTAAAGTCCACCGTCAAGCCCGTAACATATCCTCCGATATGCGTATCGTTCTTTCGGATGTCAGATGCATGCGAGGGTGAAAAGCATCTGAAATTCAATTTAGTCCCCATAGCTTCTAGCTTGCCAAAACCTCGAAGTAAATCTCGGATCCATGCAAAACAATGCTAACTTGGAACCCATAGATCTAACAATCTCACACTTTTATACAAAGCCGCCAAGCCGACTCAAGGAATAAGTCATGCAATCGGTATAAAATGAGTGTCTTGTTAAGATCTCTGACAACCCAAGCGCATCAAATCCTCTCGCGTGCGAAACCGAAACAAAATCCATAAATGCGTTCCCACTTCCACTCGGAATATCTAGCAGCTGCAACAATCCTGGGCCTTTGATGTTCCGCTACTGTTGACAAGTCAAACCTCGACACATAATACGGCGCTTCATGCCATTCCACCAAAATTGCTTCTTCAAATCCCTATACATCCGTACTCCGGATGGATAGTATACCTTGCCTTGTGAGCTTCATCCAACACAAGTCGTTTCACATCCTCAAGCTGAAGGTACACAAACTCTCCCTTTGAAAGTCAAAATCCCTTCTTTATTCATAGCAAACTCAGGCGTCTCATTCTTACTCAAACCATCAATAATCTTAACTAATCCAGGATCCTTCCTTTGAGTCTCCTTAATCCTTTCCAACAAAATGGAATAGCCGGACATTAGCAAACAACACTCCATTATTAACCTCACTAGGACTCCAATCACGGACATCCTCTATCTTCCATTCCCTATCATCAAACACGACAAATGGACTTTCCTACTCAAGGCGTCGGCAACCACGTTCGCCTTCCACTGGATGATAAAGTATCGTACAATCATGGTCTTTCAACTTCTCCATCCATCTCCTTTGTCTCATATTCAACTCTTTACGTGAGAACAAATACTTCAAACTCTTATGATCAGTAAAAATTTCAAACTTAGACCCATACAAATAATGCTTCCATTTGTGCAAAGCAAATATGATCATTGCCAACTTCAAGGTCGTGGGATAATTACTCTCATGGAGACAACTTCCTCGGCATAGCGATCACCTTACCGTGCACCATAAACACAACCCAATCCCTCTTTTGATGCATCGGTATAAACCACAAAGTTCTCACCTCGCTAAGCCCGCATGGCTGTGCCGTAGTCAACCTCTTCTTCAATTCTTGGAAACTTGCACTTATCGCTCCAAACAAAGCTATTGTCTTCTTTTTGGGTCAAGTTAGGTCATCGGTTAGCAATCTTGAAAATCCCTCAATGAATCTCAGATAATACTGGCTAACCCCAAGAAACTCTAATCTCATGTAGTCGGTCTCCTCCAATTCATCACCGCTTCAACCTTAGAAGGATCAGCCGCTATCGTACTAGAAACAACATGTCCCAAAATGAGACCTCCTCAGCCAAAAAGCACACTTGCTAAACTTGGCATAGAGTTTCCTCTCAGAAGAATCGACAGACCATCCTCAAATCGTGCATGCTCATCCAGACTTAGAATACAAAGAATGTCATCTATGAAGACCACCACAAAACAATCAAAGAAAATTATGGAACACCCAGATTCATCAAGTCCATAAATACGCATTAGTCACCGAATGGCATCACCATGAACTCATAATGCCGTACCTCGTGCAGCCGTTTTTGGAACATCCTCGTCTCTACCTTCACGATGATACCGAACCTCAAATCAAGTTTAGAATACACCACGATCCTTGCAAGCGATCAAACAAGTCACCATCAATATGCGGCGCGGATACTTGTTCTTGAGTCATTAGAAAGCTTTGTTCAACTCCGGTAATCAATGCACAACCTTAGGCTTCCATCCTTCTTCACGACAAACAATACCCCGGCGCACCCCAAGGCGATACACTTGGCTTGATAAAGCCAATATCAGAAACTCACAAGCTGCACCTTCAACTCCTTCAACTCCATAGGTGCCATTCACGGCGCCTTCGATATCGGTGTCGTCCCCGGCAACAACTTCGATACAAAACTTCGATCTCCTATCATCCGGTGGCATCCCAAAATCTTTAGAAGACATCCGGAAACTCATTCTAACCGGCACATCCTCAAGATCGAGAAGTGAAACCCGTTTATCAATCACACAAGCTAGGTACCCCGTGCAACCACGTGACAATAATTTCCTAGCCTTAAAGCGAAATGGCCAGCGTAACCCACTAGGCGCGTTATCACCCACGAACATAAATTTAGGAACACCGGCATATCAAAAGTAACCCTCTTACTAAAGCAATCTACCAAAGCATGATAAGTGCATAACCAATCCATACCGAGTATCACATCAAAATCGAAATTGGCAACACTACCGGATCCGCATGCAAAACATGTTCATCCACAAGTACATCGCATGCTTTATAAACTTCGAAGCCAATAAACATTCCCCAAGTGGGGTAGAAACTTCAAGCACGTAAGGCAAAGGCGAGGCAATGCATAAGCAAACGGTCAACAAAATGTGATGCAACATACGAATGTGATGATCCACGGATCTATAAGTACTCGTGCTTCACTATCGAAGATAGAAAATGGTACCTCCAATATGCGGTCGACTCGGTACTCCCCTGCGGTCTAGAGCAAACACGCGACCCGCACCTTAGCTTTCCCATCGCTATCTCTCTTAGCCCCAACGGTAGGTGGCTCGATCCTCCTTCGATTACCCTTCAATCTTAGGGCAATTCCTCTTCCACGTGCCTACGGCTCCACAATAATAGCACTCTACAGGTGTCCCATTCTTCTTCCAACATTTGTCTTCAGGTGTCCCGTCTTCGAACAATGGGAGCATACCACTATCAGCCTACGATCTCACGACTTGGTGTAGAAGCCTCCTCTACCACTCCCACGATTTCTATGCGCCCCATCATGATTAAATTTTCCATTTCCCTTTCCCTACGATCATTGTGCCCATGATAATTCCCTCGATTACGATCCATTTCCTCGTCTAGGCAAATTTGTGGAGAAAACCGCATTACCCATGATACGATGTTCTCTATGTCTCTCTCAATCACGTAGGCTCTATCCACTTTGCCTTCTGTATTCCTGACTGATGAGACAACAATTGTCTCTATACTCGTCTTCAAGCCCTTCACAAATTTACTGTGTTCTCGGCCTCATCCGGAATCAAATGAGTGCAATAGCGTGCTAGCTCGTGAACTTCGCCGAATCTTGCGATATCGACATAGCTCCACACTAGGTCAACTCTTTCTCCCTTCTCTCCCGAACAACCTCGGCACATACGAAGCTTAAATTCCCTAACAAAGTTAGGCCATGTGTGGGGATCCTCGGCATATCCCAACTCTCTCTTAGCACTTGCCACCGGTGCTCTGCGGCTCCCTCTAGCTTGAACAACACGCTAGTACCACCTTACATCATCATCACACCTCAATGGTGCAAATATCTTCTCTAGATGCTCGATCCACAACTCGGCCTTGAAGCATCCGGTTCACCATCGAACTGCTGTCTTGGTTTCAGCTTTACGAACTTCTCTAGCATCGAATCCCCGTGGTGTCTCGCATCCTGTACAGGTACTCCAACCTGCGGTGCTGGCTGCGGCTGTGGCTGTGGCTGTGGCTGTGGCTCAGCCCTACCAAGGACCCTCTCATTCATCTCGTTCATCATCGCAAGCATACCCCTATACATGGTAGACATAGCTTCGAACTGTTCTTCCGGCGTGCGAAGTGGAGGAACCTCTGGCTGGCGGTTCTCATTAGTCTCTCCACCATCATTTGTGCCTCTATCGGCACCTCTACCGGCATTTCCTCTAGTGCTAGTACTGGCTCTAGTTTCAACCATTTTAACCTACAAGCACACTCTTCGTTAAGATATAACTATCACACAAAACCAACCCCCTAAGCCAAGGAACCTATCCCGGCGAATAGCTAACTTATAACATAAGCTCTGATACCAACTGTGGCGACCCGACCCGGATCCCAAGACGAGATCCCGAGGTCGTGCCGCTTCCAAAAAGGCACATAACAAAAACAAGTAGCAAATAGTGGGTAAGGCCATAACGGTGATGCGCCAAAAACTTTAACACATGCGGAAGCGTAATATATTTAAAGCAGTGGCGTAGAGCTAACAAGCTCAAACTAATACAACCTTAGAGATAATGAATCTCTTGGTCCAAAAATAAAATCATGTGACGCAACAATAGGCACATATAACAATTTATGGCAATTAAATATCAAGTCATCGGCGACGCTACGGCCGGAACCCAATATTAAACTAAGTCTACAACTCTAGTCTAACATGCTTGACGGCTAAAACATGCCGCATAATAAACATAGTAAACAAACCAATATATGGTTAAAACAACAAAAGCATAAGCATAATCAACATAAATACATAAGGCACGACTAACATATGTCGGCTCTCAAAACAATAAGTACTAATTAAACATAAGTACTAATAATTAAACAAATCAAAGTCTTGCTACCCCACATAAAGTTTATATAACTTTATGTCCCCGTCGTCCTTGCCAAAAGAAAAGGTACTAATATTACAAGGTAGCAACCTTGCCAAAGCTTCTTCAATGTAACGATAATCACTTCGATCCACTTGCACGGCTCGGATCTAGGGAAAACAATCAAAACAAATAGGAGTAAGTCATAAAGACTTAGCAAGTTACAAACAATAACTTCTTGTCATGGCATCATGCTCAACAATAATAATTCATGTTATTGCATAATATTCATTTCATAAATAATCATGTCAAGGTATTCATACTTAACAATCTTGAATATCATGTTATCAACAAGTATAACATTTCATTAATTCCATCAACCATCATTTCATATCATATCATATTCACGTAGCACATTATTCACATATAAGCACTCGTGAGTCAATTCATACAAAAGGGAGGTGATATCGTTACCCTTTTTCGCGCATGTTCGCTCCTGCAAAAACATGTGCCAAACTTATGTGTCCTCGATATCCCTATCGTGGATATCGGCGTCCCGAGACATTTCCCGCTCGAGTTCCGATAGTTATCAAAGTCATGTTTCCATACTACAACTAAGATCAACTACTTCCCTACCGTGGCCATCGATAGAGGGGTGTGTGCAATCGACACGGCGATCCATCAAAATCACGAATCCCACAATTCGTGAAGATGATGCATCGTCCCGCCAATGACTCAACAACCGACTCGGCTGGACTCAAACTTCAAGCACACGTAATTCATATTCATATGCTCAAATAAGTAGGCATGTACTCTACAATCATCTAGTCATGCTTTTAATTCACAACTAGCACATAATCACATTAGAGATAAATTAAGACTCTAATCATCAAGTGTTCTTCATACACTTTAAAATGCTTGGAGGCTTAACCTCCATTAATACTACCCCAAAATTCGTAGGACTTAGGCATATTATTTCTTAATGTCATACTAACCCAATGGTCAACTCCGTTGAGTCATAATCAATCTTTCAAAATTAAGGTATAGAAGCCATTGGCCTCAATACTCTCCTATGTCCATACTAACATAATCAAATAGGTTACTAAGGTCATTAAACCCATAAAACCCCAATCAAACAATCAAGTATGAAACATAGAATCAAAGTCACAAACTAGGCATATACATTCTTGTCATTTCATCAAATATGCACCCAACACTTAAACAACAAAGTAGGGTGATTTAGCATACTTTAACACACATAAATAACATTGAAAACATGGTTTAGAACCTGTTTATAATCTGATCATACGACTAAAAATATAGCATTTAGCATGCACGTGAACATAGCATCTCAACAAGTCTAACTATTCCATCAAACATGCTCCCAATGCTTAAACAACAAAGTAGGGTGATCTATCATACTTTATCACACATAAATAACATCCTAAACATGGTTTACAACCTGTTTATAACATGTTTATATTCTGATCATACAACTAAAAATGTAAGCATCTAGCATATACGTGATCATAGCATCTCTATAAGTCTAACTATTTCACCAAACATGCTTCCTATGCTTAAACAACAAGATGGAGTGATTTGTCATACATTATCACACCTAAATAACATTAAAATCATGATTTACAATCTGATTATAATCTGTTTACACAACCCAAAATACATCATTTAGCACATACGAGATCATGGCATCTCTACAAGCCTAACTATCTCATCCAATATGCTCCTCAATACTTAAACAACAAAGTAGCATGATCTATCATACATTACTACCCTAAATGACATTAAAATCATGGTTCTATAATAGGTCTATAATCTGTTCATACAATCCCAAATTCATCACATAACATATTCTAGAACATGGCATCTCTACAAAGTCCTAAGAGCTCTCATTGACCTCATATAGCAAGATTGTTTTCCCTAGGGTCAATGAGGCTAAAATAAATAAGAAGAGATGTTGTAACTTACCTTAAACAAGCTCTAAAAGAAGTACAAAACGTCCATGCAAGGTTGGGTATGTGTTCTCCTTGCTCTCCTCTTCACTTCTACCGATCGGTTTTGGAAATGGCTTCCTCAAAGCTTGGCCACCATTGATGAACACTCAAGAACCTTGTATAAACTCTCTATAACTTGTCTAAAATGTTCAGCCACGAATTTGGAAGATGAAGACTGATTATGGTGGGTTTAGTGGAGGTATTGGACATGCTGATAAATGGCTGAAATGGGGTGTCCAATGCATGTGTGTGCATGTTGGAGGTCTTTCCTTGCCAAGTGTTGTACATGCATCCAAACCACTTGAAACTTGTCAAGCATGCATGAGAGGCTAGTTAGGTCGAACTAGGATGGTTTAGGGTGGGTTAGGTTGGGTTTGGGTGGGGTTTGGTTGGACAAATTGAGAGAATGTCAAAAATCCGAAAATCACCCGCTGCGGTCGCATGGGTATGGAGTGATGCGACCGCATCACTCTATTCATAAATTGTTTGCATTTTGCCCCCTTCTATGTTCTAGGTCATTCCCCTTGCACCCTCAAGTCCTCCAAAGCCGAAATGGTCTAGAATTCAACCCTAAACACCTCTAAACAATAACCAAAGCAAATCAAAGTCAAACCTAAATCAAACATGGCTAAGAACTCAGATAAAACACTCCCGAACAACAACCAGAAAAGGTCAAGCGGAGAAGGGTTAACGCTCGAATCAAACTAGCGATCAAACCGCGATGCAACTAGCATTCAACCAACATCTAAAGCGTGTTAATGATGTTAAGAATGGTTTCTAACATTTATCCAAGTGTTTACAACATAAAACACAAACCCAAGTTTCAAAGGCAACTCGTGAAGGAAAGGTGCATCGAGCATCCCAAACGGCGTCAATAAACATGCTATCGACTTTAAACATACGAGTGAGCTAAGTTAACATACTAATGATGATTATGAAAGTATGAACTCATGAAATAAACAAGTAAGCAATAAACTAGGGTTTTACAGATCATTATCAAGCTTAATGTTTAGAACTTGAGACTAGTTTATAGAAAATATAAATGCTCAGAAAGGTTAAAGAAAAAGTTTCAATGCAGAAGACAAATGAACAGGTTTATAAAAGATTAGAACAAAGATTGTTTTGATTACTGGTGGAAACTATTGTTGGTAGCACGAATCATAACTTTCTTATCTTGATCTTAGAAAGAAATGCTAACGACTAATCAGGAGCCAATTCAAACGTATATCTTGAAAGGTGTTGCAGTATTAGACCTATTAGGCACATGCTTTTGTTGTAAGAGGTATTTCTTAGTGCTTAAGATTCCTAGTTATACATATTGTATATTTCATAGAGCAAGGGACTTTCTGTAGTCCAGATCTTGAAATATGTTCATCCAGTGTGACCCTAAAAGGGAATTCCAATCCTTCAAGTTCAAATGGCGCTCGCAATCATTTGTAAGACCTTCTTGGGTCAAACGTAATTACCTTATGTATTTCCTCCCTCCAACATATAACTTCATAAAATGTTGAAAAAAGTAATTTACCGGATCATTATCAAGCTTAATGTTTCAGAACTTGAGACTAGTTTATAGAAAATATAAATGCTCGAGAAAGGTTAAAGACAAAGTTTCAATGCGAAGACAAATGAACAGGTTTATAAAAGATTAGAACAAAGATTGTTTTGATTCTTGGTGGAAACTATTATTTGGTAGCACGAATCATAACTTTCTTATCTTGATCTTAGAAAGAAATGCTAACGACTAATCGAGGAGCCAATTCAAACGTATATCTTGAAAGGTGTTGCGGATTATTAGACACATTAGGCACATGCTTTTGTTGTAAGAGGTATTTCTTAGTGCTTAAGATTCCTAGTTATACATATTGTATATTTCATAGAGCAAGGGACTTTCCGTAGTCGGATCTTGAAATACGTTCATCAGTGTGACCCTAAAAGAATTCCAATCCTTCAAGTTCAAATGGCTACTCGCAATCATTTGTAAGACCTTCTTGGGTCAAAGCGTAATTACCTTATGTATTTCCTCCTCCAACTTATAACTTCATAAAATGTTGAAAAAAGTAATTTACCAGATCATTATCAAGCTTAATGTTCAGAACTTGAGACTAGTTTATAGAAAATATAAATGCTCAGAAAGGTTAAAGACAAAGTTTCAATGCAGAAGACAAATGAACAGGTTTATAAAAGATTAGAACAAAGATTGTTTTGATTCTTGGTGGAAACTATTGGTGGTAGCACGAATCATAACTTTCTTATCTTGATCTTAGAAAGAAATGCTAACGACTAATCGGAGCCAATTCAAGCGTATATCTTGAAAGGTGTTGCGGTATTAGACACATTAGGCACATGCTTTTTGTTGTAAGAGGTATTTCTTAGTGCTTAAGATTCCTAGTTATACATATTGTATATTTCATAGAGCAAGGGACTTTCCGTAGTCGGATCTTGAAATACGTTCATCAGTGTGACCTAAAGAGGAATTCCAATCCTTCAAGTTCAAATGGCTACTCGCAATCATTCGTAAGACCTTCTTGGGTCAAACGTAATTACCTTATGTATTTCCTCCCCTCAACATATAACTTCATAAAATGTTGAAAAAAGTAATTTACCGGATCATTATCAAGCTTAATGTTCAGAACTTGAGACTAGTTTATAGAAAATATAAATGCTCAGAAAGGTTAAAGACAAAGTTTCAATGCAGAAGACAAATGAACAGGTTTATAAAAGATTAGAACAAAGATTGTTTTGATTCTTGGTGGAAACTATTATTTGTAGCCGAATCATAACTTTCTTATCTTGATCTTAGAAAGAAATGCTAACGACTAATCGGGAGCCAATTCAAAGCGTATATCTTGAAAGGTGTTGCGATATTAGACACATTAGGCACATGCTTTTGTTGTAAGAGGTATTTCTTAGTGCTTAAGATTCCTAGTTATACATATTGTATATTTCATAGAGCAAGGGACTTTTCGTAGTCGGATCTTGAAATACGTTCATCAGTGTGACCCTAAGGGAATTCCAATCCTTCAAGTTCAAATGGCTACTCGCAATCATTCGTAAGACCTTACTGGGTCAAACGTAATTACCTTATGTATTTCCTCCCCTCCAACATATAACTTCATAAAATGTTGAAAAAAGTAATTTACCAAGATCATTATCAAGCTTAATGTTCAGAACTTGAGACTAGTTTATAGAAAATATAAATGCTCAGAAAGGTTAAAGACAAAGTTTCAATGCAGAAGACAAATGAACAGGTTTATAAAAGATTAGAACAAAGATTGTTTTGATTCTTGGTGGAAACTATTATTTGGTAGCACGAATCATAACTTTCTTATCTTGATCTTAGAAAGAAATGCTAACGACTAATCAGGAGCCAATTCAACGTATATCTTGAAAGGTGTTGCGATATTAGACACGTTAGGCACATGCTTTTTGTTGTAAGAGGTATTTCTTAGTGCTTAAGATTCCTAGTTATACATATTGTATATTTCATAGAGCAAGGGACTTTCCGTAGTCGGATCTTGAAATACGTTCATCAGTGTGACCTAAAGAGGAATTCCAATCCTTCAGGTTCAAATGGCTACTCGCAATCATTCGTAAGACCTTACTGGGTCAAACGTAATTACCTTATGTATTTCCTCCCCTCCAACATATAACTTCATAAAATGTTGAAAAAAGTAATTTACCGGATCATTATCAAGCTTAATGTTTCAGAACTTGAGACTAGTTTATAGAAAATATAAATGCTCGAGAAAGGTTAAAGACAAAGTTTCAATGCGAAGACAAATGAGCAGGTTTATAAAAGATTAGAACAAAGATTGTTTTGATTCTTGGTGGAAACTATTGTTGGTAGCACGAATCATAACTTTCTTATCTTGATCTTAGAAAGAAATGCTAACGACTAATCGGGAGCCAATTCAAACGTATATCTTGAAAGGTGTTGCAGTATTAGACTGTTAGGCACATGCTTTTGTTGTAAGAGGTATTTCTTAGTGCTTAAGATTCCTAGTTATACATATTGTATATTTCATAGAGCAAGGGACTTTCAGTAGTCGGATCTTGAAATACGTTCATCGAGTGTGACCCTAAGAGGGAATTCCAATCCTTCAGGTTCAAATGGCTACTCGCAATCATTCGTAAGACCTTACTGGGTCAAACGTAATTACCTTATGTATTTCCTCCCTCAACATATAACTTCATAAAATGTTGAAAAAAGTAATTTACCCAGATCATTATCAAGCTTAATGTTCAGAACTTGAGACTAGTTTATAGAAAATATAAATGCTCAGAAAGGTTAAAGACAAAGTTTCAATGCAGAAGACAAATGAACAGGTTTATAAAAGATTAGAACAAAGATTGTTTTGATTATTGGTGGAAACTATTATTTGGTAGCCGAATCATAACTTTCTTATCTTGATCTTAGAAAGAAATGCTAACGACTAATCGAGGAGCCAATTCAAGCGTATATCTTGAAAGGTGTTGCGGTATTAGACACATTAGGCACATGCTTTTGTTGTAAGAGGTATTTCTTAGTGCTTAAGATTCCTAGTTATACATATTGTATATTTCATAGAGCAAGGGACTTTCCGTAGTCGAGATCTTGAAATACGTTCATCCAGAGTGTGACCCTAAAGAGAATTCCAATCCTTCAAGTTCAAATGGCTGCTCGCAATCATTCGTAAGACCTTACTGGGTCAAACGTAATTACCTTATGTATTTCCTCCCTCCAACATATAACTTCATAAAATGTTGAAAAAAGTAATTTACCCAGATCATTATCAAGCTTAATGTTTAGAACTTGAGACTAGTTTATAGAAAATATAAATGCTCAGAAAGGTTAAAGACAAAGTTTCAATGCAGAAGACAAATGAACAGGTTTATAAAAGATTAGAACAAAGATTGTTTTGATTATTGGTGGAAACTATTGGTAGCACGAATCATAACTTTCTTATCTTGATCTTATAAAGAAATGCTAACGCCAATTCAACTATATGAAAGGTGTTGCGGATTAGACACAGTTAGGCACAGCTTTTGTTGTAAGAGGTATTTCTTAGTGCTTAAGATTCCTAGTTATACATATTGTATATTTCATAGTCAGATCTTGAAATACGTTCATCGTAGTGTGACCCTAAAGAGAATTCCAATCCTTCAAGTTCAAATGGGTAGCAATCATTCGTAAGACCTTCTTGGGTCAAACGTAATTACCTTATGTATTTCCTCCCTCCAACATATAACTTCATAAAATGTTGAAAAAGTAATTTACCGATCATTATCAAGCTTAATGTTCAGAACTTGAGACTAGTTTATAGAAAATATAAATGCTCAGAAAGGTTAAAGACAAAGTTTCAATGCAGAAGACAAATGAACAGGTTTATAAAAGATTAGAACAAAGATTGTTTTGATTACTGGTGGAAACTATTGATTGGTAGCACGAATCATAACTTTCTTATCTTGATCTTAGAAAGAAATGCTAACGACTAATCAGGAGCCAATTCAAACGTATATCTTGAAAGGTGTTGCAGTATTAGACCTATTAGGCACATGCTTTTGTTGTAAGAGGTATTTCTTAGTGCTTAAGATTCCTAGTTATACATATTGTATATTTCATAGAGCAAGGGACTTTCCGTAGTCCAGATCTTGAAATACGTTCATCTAGAGCACTAAAGAGGGAATTCCAATCCTTCAGGTTCAAATGGCTACTCGCAATCATTCGTAAGACCTTACTGGGTCAAACGTAATTACCTTATGTATTTCCTCCCCTCCAACATATAACTTCATAAAATGTTGAAAAAAGTAATTTACCGAGATCATTATCAAGCTTAATGTTCAGAACTTGAGACTAGTTTATAGAAAATATAAATGCTCAGAAAGGTTAAAGACAAAGTTTCAATGCAGAAGACAAATGAACAGGTTATAAAAGATTAGAACAAAGATTGTTTTGATTACTGGTGGAAACTATTGACTGGTAGCACGAATCATAACTTTCTTATCTTGATCTTAGAAAGAAATGCTAACGACTAATCAGGAGCCAATTCAAACGTATATCTTGAAAGGTGTTGCAGTATTAGACCTGTTAGGCACATGCTTTTGTTGTAAGAGGTATTTCTTAGTGCTTAAGATTCCTAGTTATACATATTGTATATTTCATAGAGCAAGGGACTTTCTGTAGTCCAGATCTTGAAATATGTTCATCCAGAGTGTGACCCTAAAGAGGGAATTCCAATCCTTCAAGTTCAAATGGCTGCTCGCAATCATTCGTAAGACCTTACTGGGTCAAACGTAATTACCTTATGTATTTCCTCCCCTCCAACATATAACTTCATAAAATGTTGAAAAAAGTAATTTACCCAGATCATTATCAAGCTTAATGTTCAGAACTTGAGACTAGTTTATAGAAAATATAAATGCTCAGAAAGGTTAAAGACAAAGTTTCAATGCAGAAGACAAATGAACAGGTTTATAAAAGATTAGAACAAAGATTGTTTTGATTATTGGTGGAAACTATTATTGGTAGCACGAATCATAACTTTCTTATCTTGATCTTAGAAAGAAATGCTAACGACTAATCGGGGAGCCAATTCAAGCGTATATCTTGAAAGGTGTTGCGATATTAGACACATTAGGCACATGCTTTTGTTGTAAGAGGTATTTCTTAGTGCTTAAGATTCCTAGTTATACATATTGTATATTTCATAGAGCAAGGGACTTTCGTAGTCGGATCTTGAAATACGTTCATCCAGAGTGTGACCCTAAAGAGGGAATTCCAATCCTTCAAGTTCAAATGGCTACTCGCAATCATTCGTAAGACCTTACTGGGTCAAACGTAATTACCTTATGTATTTCCTCCCCTCAACATATAACTTCATAAAATGTTGAAAAAAGTAATTTACGGATCATTATCAAGCTTAATGTTCAGAACTTGAGACTAGTTTATAGAAAATATAAATGCTCAGAAAGGTTAAAGACAAAGTTTCAATGCAGAAGACAAATGAACAGGTTTATAAAAGATTAGAACAAAGATTGTTTTGATTACTGGTGGAAACTATTGACTGGTAGCACGAATCATAACTTTCTTATCTTGATCTTAGAAAGAAATGCTAACGACTAATCAAGAGCCAATTCAAACGTATATCTTGAAAGGTGTTGCAGTATTAGACACTGTTAGGCACATGCTTTTGTTGTAAGAGGTATTTCTTAGTGCTTAAGATTCCTAGTTATACATATTGTATATTTCATAGAGCAAGGGACTTTCCGTAGTCCAGATCTTGAAATACGTTCATCCAGAGTGTGACCCTAAAGAGGGAATTCCAATCCTTCAGGTTCAAATGGCTACTCGCAATCATTCGTAAGACCTTACTGGGTCAAACGTAATTACCTTATGTATTTCCTCCCCTCCAACATATAACTTCATAAAATGTTGAAAAAAGTAATTTACCCAGATCATTATCAAGCTTAATGTTCAGAACTTGAGACTAGTTTATAGAAAATATAAATGCTCAGAAAGGTTAAAGACAAAGTTTCAATGCAGAAGACAAATGAACATGTTTATAAAAGATTAGAACAAAGATTGTTTTGATTACTGGTGGAAACTATTGATTGGTAGCACGAATCATAACTTTCTTATCTTGATCTTAGAAAGAAATGCTAACGACTAATCAGGAGCCAATTCAAACGTATATCTTGAAAGGTGTTGCAGTATTAGACCTGTTAGGCACATGCTTTTGTTGTAAGAGGTATTTCTTAGTGCTTAAGATTCCTAGTTATACATATTGTATATTTCATAGAGCAAGGGACTTTTCGTAGTCCAGATCTTGAAATACGTTCATCCAGAGTGTGACCCTAAAGAGGGAATTCCAATCCTTCAAGTTCAAATGGCTACTCGCAATCATTTGTAAGACCTCCACGGGTCAAACGTAATTACCTTATGTATTTCTTCCCTCCAACATATAACTTCATAAAATGTTGAAAAAAGTAATTTACCCAGATCATTATCAAGCTTAATGTTCAGAACTTGAGACTAGTTTATAGAAAATATAAATGCTCAGAAAGGTTAAAGACAAAGTTTCAATGCAGAAGACAAATGAACAGGTTTATAAAAGATTAGAACAAAGATTGTTTTGATTACTGGTGGAAACTATTAACTGGTAGCACGAATCATAACTTTCTTATCTTGATCTTAGAAAGAAATGCTAACGACTAATCAGGAGCCAATTCAAACGTATATCTTGAAAGGTGTTGCAGTATTAGACACTGTTAGGCACATGCTTTTGTTGTAAGAGGTATTTCTTAGTGCTTAAGATTCCTAGTTATACATATTGTATATTTCATAGAGCAAGGGACTTTCGTAGTCGGATCTTGAAATACGTTCATCAGTGTGACCTAAAGGGAATTCCAATCCTTCAAGTTCAAATGGCTGCTCGCAATCATTCGTAAGACCTTACTGGGTCAAACGTAATTACCTTATGTATTTCCTCCCCTCCAACATATAACTTCATAAAATGTTGAAAAAAGTAATTTACCCAAATCATTATCAAGCTTAATGTTCAGAACTTGAGACTAGTTTATAGAAAATATAAATGCTCAGAAAGGTTAAAGACAAAGTTTCAATGCAGAAGACAAATGAACATGTTTATAAAAGATTAGAACAAAGATTGTTTTGATTCTTGGTGGAAACTATTGGTGGTAGCACGAATCATAACTTTCTTATCTTGATCTTAGAAAGAAATGCTAACGACTAATCGAGGAGCCAATTCAAGCGTATATCTTGAAAGGTGTTGCGTATTAGACATTAGGCACATGCTTTTGTTGTAAGAGGTATTTCTTAGTGCTTAAGATTCCTAGTTATACATATTGTATATTTCATAGAGCAAGGGACTTTCTGTAGTCCAGATCTTGAAATACGTTCATCCAGAGTGTGACCCTAAAGAGGGAATTCCAATCCTTCAGGTTCAAATGGCTACTCGCAATCATTCGTAAGACCTTACTGGGTCAAACGTAATTACCTTATGTATTTCCTCCCCTCCAACATATAACTTCATAAAATGTTGAAAAAAGTAATTTACCCAAATCATTATCAAGCTTAATGTTCAGAACTTGAGACTAGTTTATAGAAAATATAAATGCTCAGAAAGGTTAAAGACAAAGTTTCAATCCAGAAGACAAATGAACAGGTTTATAAAAGATTAGAACAAAGATTGTTTTGATTCTTGGTGGAAACTATTGATTGGTAGCCACGAATCATAATTTTCTTATCTTGATCTTAGAAAGAAATGCTAACGACTAATCGGGAGCCAATTCAAGCGTATATCTTGAAAGGTGTTGCGATATTAGACACATTAGGCACATGCTTTTGTTGTAAGAGGTATTTCTTAGTGCTTAAGATTCCTAGTTATACATATTGTATATTTCATAGAGCAAGGGACTTTCCGTAGTCGGATCTTGAAATACGTTCATCAGTGTGACCACTAAAGGGAATTCCAATCCTTCAAGTTCAAATGGCTGCTCGCAATCATTTGTAAGACCTTCAGGTCAAACGTAATTACCTTATGTATTTCCTGCCCTCCAACATATAACTTCATAAAATGTTGAAAAAAGTAATTTACCCAGATCATTATCGAGCTTAATGTTCGAGAACTTGAGACTAGTTTATAGAAAATATAAATGCTCGAGAAAGGTTAAAGACAAAGTTTCAATGCGAGAAGACAAATGAACAGGTTTATAAAAGATTAGAACAAAGATTGTTTTGATTCTTGGTGGAAACTATTGGGTAGCACGAATCATAATTTTCTTATCTTGATCTTATAAAGAAATGCTAACGACTAATCAGGAGCCAATTCAAGCGTATATACGGAAAGGTGTTGCGATATTAGACACATTAGGCACATGCTTTTGTTGTAAGAGGTATTTCTTAGTGCTTAAGATTCCTAGTTATACATATTGTATATTTCATAGAGCAAGGGACTTTCCGTAGTCGGATCTTGAAATACGTTCATCGAGTGTGACCCTAAAGGGAATTCCAATCCTTCAAGTTCAAATGGGCTACTCGCAATCATTTCGTAAGACCTCCCGGGTCAAACGTAATTACCTTATGTATTTCCTCCTCCAACATATGACTTCATAAAATGTTGAAAAAATAATTTACCAAGATCATTATCGAGCTTAATGTTCAGAACTTGAGACTAGTTTATAGAAAATATAAATGCTCGAAAGGTTAAAGACAAAGTTTCAATCGAGAAGACAAATGAACAGTTTATAAAAGATTAGAACAAAGATTGTTTTGATTCTTGGTGGAAACTATTGACAGTAGCACGAATCATAATTTTCTTATCTTGATCTTATAAAGAAATGCTAACGACTAATCGAGGAGCCAATTCAAGCGTATATCTTGAAAGGTGTTGCGGTATTAGACACTGTTAGGCACATGCTTTTTGTTGTAAGAGGTATTTCTTAGTGCTTAAGATTCCTAGTTATACATATTGTATATTTCATAGAGCAAGGGACTTTCGTAGTCGGATCTTGAAATACGTTCATCGAGTGTGACCTAAAAGGGAATTCCAATCCTTCAAGTTCAAATGGCTCGCAATCATTCGTAAGACCTTCTTGGGTCAAACATAATTACCTTATGTATTTCCTCCCCTCCAACATATGACTTCATAAAATGTTGAAAAAAGTAATTTACCCAAATCATTATCGAGCTTAATGTTCGAGAACTTGAGACTAGTTATAGAAAATATAAATGATCGAAAGGTTAAAGACAAAGTTTCAATGAAGACAAATGAACATGTTTATAAAAGATTAGAACAAAGATTGTTTTGATTCTTGGTGGAAACTATTGGAGGTAGCACGAATCATAATTTTCTTATCTTGATCTTATAAAGAAATGCTAACGACTAATCGGGAGCCAATTCAAGCGTATATCGGAAAGGTGTTGCGATATTAGACACTGTTAGGCACATGCTTTTTGTTGTAAGAGGTATTTCTTAGTGCTTAAGATTCCTAGTTATACATATTGTATATTTCATAGAGCAAGGGACTTTCGTAGTCGAGATCTTGAAATACGTTCATCAGTGTGACTCTAAAGAGGGAATTCCAATCCTTCAAGTTCAAATGGTCGCAATCATTTGTAAGACCTCACTGGGTCAAACGTAATTACCTTATGTATTTCCTCCCCTCCAACATATAACTTCATAAAATGTTGAAAAAAGTAATTTACCCAAATCATTATCAAGCTTAATGTTCAGAACTTGAGACTAGATTATAGAAAATATAAATGCTCAGAAAGGTTAAAGACAAAGTTTCAATGCAGAAGACAAATGAACAGGTTTATAAAAGATTAGAACAAAGATTGTTTTGATTCTTGGTGGAAACTATTGACAGTAGCACGAATCATAATTTTCTTATCTTGATCTTATAAAGAAATGCTAACGACTAATCAGGAGCCAATTCAAACGTATATCTTGAAAGGTGTTGCAGTATTAGACCAGTTAGGCACATGCTTTTGTTGTAAGAGGTATTTCTTAGTGCTTAAGATTCCTAGTTATACATATTGTATATTTCATAGAGCAAGGGACTTTCCGTAGTCGGATCTTGAAATACGTTCATCGAGTGTGACCTAAAAGGGAATTCCAATCCTTCAAGTTCAAATGGCTACTCGCAATCATTTGTAATACCTCCCTAACGTCAAAGCGTAATTACCTTATGTATTTCCTCCCCTCCAACATATAACTTCATAAAATGTTGAAAAAAGTAATTTACCCAAATCATTATCAAGCTTAATGTTCAGAACTTGAGACTAGTTTATAGAAAATATAAATGCTCAGAAAGGTTAAAGACAAAGTTTCAATGCAGAAGACAAATGAACAGTTTATAAAAGATTAGAACAAAGATTGTTTTGATTCTTGGTGGAAACTATTAGTAGCACGAATCATAACTTTCTTATCTTGATCTTAGAAAGAAATGCTAACGACTAATCAGAGCCAATTCAAGCGTATATCTTGAAAGGTGTTGCGGTATTAGACACAGTTAGGCACATGCTTTTGTTGTAAGAGGTATTTCTTAGTGCTTAAGATTCCTAGTTATACATATTGTATATTTCATAGAGCAAGGACTTTCCGTAGTCCGGATCTTGAAACAACGTTCATCAGTGTGACCCTAAAGATGGAATTCCAATCCTTCAAGTTCAAATGGCGCTGCAATCATTCGTAAGACCTTCTTGGGTCAAACATAATTACCTTATGTATTTCCTGGCCCTAACATATAACTTCATAAAATGTTGAAAAAAGTAATTTAGGATCATGAACTTGGCGTGGCGACGACCCGGATCCCAAGGCGAGACCAGGAGTCGTGCCGCTTCCTAAAAAGGCACATAACAAAAACAAGTAGCAAATAGTGGGTAAGGCCATAAGCGATGCATAAAAACTTTAACACATGCGGAGCGTATAATATTTAAAGCAGTGGCGCCAGAGCTAACAAGCTCAAACTAATACAACCTTAGAGATAATGAATCTCTTGGTCCAAAAATAAAATCATGTGACGCAACAATAGGCACATATAACAATTTATGGCAATTATATATCAAGTCATCGGCGGCCTTACGGCGGAACCCAATATTAAACTAAGTCTAGAACTCTAGTCTAGCATGCTTAACGGCTAAAAACATGCCGGATAATAAACATATTAAACAAACCAATACATGGTTAAAACAACAAAAGCATGATCAACATAAATACATAGGCACGACTAACATATGTCGGCTCTCAAAACAATAAGTACTAATTAAACATAAGTTACTAAAATTAATCACACAATCAAGTCTTGCTACCCCACATAAAGTTTATATAACTTTATGTCCCGTCGTCCTTGCCAAAAGAAAAGGTACTAATATTACAAGGTAGCAACCTTGCCAAAGCTTCTTCAATGTAAAACGATAATCACTTGATCCACTTGCGGCTCGGATCTAGGGAAAACAATCAAAACAAATAGGAGTAAGTCATAAAGACTTAGCAAGTTACTAACAATAACTTCTGTCATGGCATCATGCTCAACAATAATAATTCATGCAATTGACATAATATACATTTCATAAATAATCATGTCAAGGCATTCATACTTAACAATCTTGAATATCATGTTATCAACAAGTATAACATTTCATTAATTCAATCAACCATCATTTCATATCATATCATATTCACGTAGCACATTATTCACATATAAGCACTCGTGAGTCAATTCATACAAAAGGGAGGTGATATCGTTACCCTTTTTCCGCGCATGTTGCTCTGCAAAAACATGTGCCAAACTTATGTGTCCTCGATATCCCTTTCGTGGATATCGGCGTCCCGAGACATTTCCCGCTCGAGTTCGATAGTTATCAAAGTCATGTTTCCATACTACAACTAAGATCAACTACTTCCCTACCGTGGCCATCGATAGAGGGTGTGTGCAATCCGGCGCGGCGATCCATCAAAATCACGAATCTCACAATTCGTGAAGATGATGCATCGTCCGCCCCAAAGACTCAACAAACCGACTCGGTGGACTCAAACTTCAAGCACACGTAATTCATATTCATATGCTCAAATAAGTAGGCAAGTACTCTACAATCATCTAGTCATGCTTTTAATTCACAACTAGCACATAATCACATTAGAGATAAATCAAGACTCTAATCATCAAGTGTTCTTCATACACTTTAAAATGCTTGGAGGCTTAACCTCCATTAATACTACCCCAAAATTCGTAGGACTTAGGCATATTACTCCTTAATGTCATACTAACCCAATGGTCAACTCCGTTGAGTCATAATCAATCTTTCAAAATTAGGGTATAGAAGCCATTGGCCTCAATACTCTCCTATGTCCATACTAACGTAATTAAATAGGTTACTAAGGTCATTAAACCCATAAAACCCCAATCAAACAATCAAGTATGAAACATAGAATCAAAGTCACAAACTAGGCATATACATTCTTGTCATTTCATCAAATATGCACCCAACACTTAAACAACAAAGTAGGGTGATTTAGCATACATTATCACACATAAATAACATTCTAAACATGGTTTACAACCTGTTTATAATCTGATCATACGACTTAAAATGTAGCATTTAGCATGTACGTGAACATAGCATCTCAACAAGTCTAACTATTTCATCAAACATGCTCCCAATGCTTAAACAACAAAGTAGGGTGATTTATCATACATTATCACACATAAATAACATCTTAAACATGGTTTACAACCTGTTTATAACATGTTTATAATCTGATCATACAATCAAAAATGTAACATCTAGCATATACGTGAACATAGCATGTCTACTAGCCTAACTATTTCACCAAACATGCTCCCAATGCTTAAACAACAAGATGGAATGATTTGTCATACATTATCACACTTAAATAACATTAAAATCATGATTTACAACCTGATTATAATCTGTTTACACAACCCAAAATACATCATTTAGCACATACGAGATCATGGCATCTCTACAAGCCTAACTATCTCATCCAATATGCTCCCAATACTTAAACAACAAAGTAGCATGATCTATCATACATTACTACCCTAAATGACATTAAAATCATGGTTTATAATAGGTCTATAATCTGTTCATACAACCCAAATTCATCACATAACATAATCTAGAACATGGCATCTCTACAAAGTCCTAAGTGCTCTCATTGACCTCATATAGCAAGATTGTTTTCCCTAGGGTCAATGAGGCTAAAAAAATAAGAAGAGATGTTGTAACTTACCTTAAACAAGTCTCTACAAGTTGTACAAAAACGTCCATGCAAGGTTGGGTATGTGTTCTCCTTGCTCTCCTCTTCACTTCTACCGATCGGTTTTGGAAATGGCTTCTTCAATAGCTTGGCCACCATTGTTGATCACTCAAGAAGCTTGTATAAACTCTCTATAACTCTCAAGAAATGTTCAGCCACGAATTTGGAAGATGAAGACTGATTATGGTGGGTTTAGTGGAGGTATTGGACATGCAATGGCTGAAGTGGGGTGTCAATGCATGTGTGTGCATGTTGGAGGTCTTTCCTTGCCAAGTGTTGTACATGCATCCAAACCACTTGAAACTTGTCAAGCATGCATGAGATGATGTGTAGGGACGAACTAGGGTGGTTTAGGGTGGGTTAGGTTGGGTTTGGGTGGGGTTTGGTTGGACAAATTGGAGAGAATGCAGAAAATCCCGTAATCTGGAAAATGGGCGTCGCATGGGTATGGAGTGATGCGACCGCATCACTCATTCATAAATTTTTTTTGCCCCCTTGCTTGTTCTAGGTCTTTCCCCTTGCACCCTCAAGTCCTCCAAAGCCGAAATGGTCTAGAATTCAACCTAAACACCTCTAAACAATAACCAAAGCAAATCAATGTTCAAACCTCAATCAAACATGGCTAAGAACTTAGGAAAAACACTCCCGAACAACAACGAAAGGTCAAGCGGAGAAGGGTTAACGCTCGAATCAAACTAGCGATCAAACCGGCGATGCAACTAGCATTCAACCAACATCTAAAGCGTGTTAATGATGTTAAGAATGGTTTCTAACATTTATCCAAGTGTTTACAACATAAAACACAAACCCGAGTTTCAAAGCAACTCGTGAAGGAAAGGTGCAAACGAGCATCCCAAAGCGGCGTCAATGAACATGCTATCGACTTTAAACATATAAGTGAGCTAAGTTAACATACTAATGATGATTATGAAAGTATGAACTCATGCAATAAACAAGCAAGCAATAAACTAGGGTTTTACATTCTCCCCTACTAATAGGAATTTAGTCCCTAAATTCTTACCGTGATCTTCAAACAAATGAGGGTACTTCTCGCGCATCTCCAACTCGGTCTCCCAAGTCGCTTCCTCGATCTCATGATTCTTCCAAAGAACCTTAACCAATGGAATTGTCTTGTTCCTCAATACTTGCTCCTTGGTGTCGAGAATCTTCACGGTTTCTCAACATACGACAAATCGGTGAAATGAAATCTCCTCATACGCAAGAACATGCGAATCATCCTTAAGATACTTAGAAGCATAGATCGTGAAACACATTATGAATGTCCGACAATGATGGCGGTAAAGCCACCCTATAAGCCAAACTCCCAACTCGCTCAAGAATCTCAAAAGGTCCAACGAACCTCGGTGATAACTTCCCTTTCTTCCCAAATCTCTTAGTACCCCTTCTCGGCGATACTTTAAGAAACACATAATCTCCAACTTGGAACTCCAAATCTCTCCTCCGATTATCTGCGTAACTCTTACGTGGACTACGGCCGTAAGCAATCTATCCCGAATCAACTTCACGCTCTCGGTGGCTGCACAATCTCGGACCCCATAATTTTGCTTCTCCAACCTCGTCCCAACAAGCGGAGATCTACACTTCCTCCCATAAAGAGCCTCATACGGTGCCATCTCGATGCTCGATTGGTAACTATTGTTGTACGCAAACTCTGCCAAAGGAAGGTGTGTATCCCAACTCCCTTTAAAATCAATCGTACAAGCCCGTAACATATCTTCAAGTATCTGAATTGTTCTCTCGGTGTCGTGCATGCGAGGGTGAAAAAGTCTTGAAATTCAACTTAGTCCCCATAGCTTCTTGCAAAGCTTGCCAAAACCTCGAATGTAAATCTCGGATCACATGCGAAACAATGCTAACTGGAACCCCATGCGGTCTAACAATCTCTGCACATACAATGCCGCCAAGCCGACTCAAGGAATAAGTCATCGCAATCGGTATAAAATGAGGCGACTTCGTTAGCCGATCTACAACAACCCAAACGGCCATCAAACCCTCTGCGTGCGTGGAAACCCGAAACAAAATCCATCGTAACGTGCTCCCACTTCCACTCGGAATATCTAGCGGCTGCAACAATCCTGCGGGCCTTTGATGTTCGCCTTCACTGTTGACAAGTCAAACACCTCGACACATAATCCGCAATTTGGCGCTTCATGCCATTCCACCAAAATTGCTTCTTCAAATCCCTATACATCTTCGTACTCCCCGGATGGATAGTATATCTTGCCTTGTGAGCTTCATCCAACACAAGTCGTTTCACATCCTCAACTGAAGGAACACAAACTCTCCCCTTGAAAGTCAAAATCCCATCTTGATTCATAGCAAACTCGGCGTCTCATTCTTACTCAAACCATCAATGATCTTCACTAATCCGGATCCTTTCTTTGAGTCTCCTTAATTCTTTCCAACAAAGCTGGAATAGCCGGACATTAGCAAACAACACTCCATGATTAACCTCACTAGGACTCCAATCACGGACATCCTCAACATCTTCCATTCACGCATCATCGGACATGACAAATGCACTTTTCTACTCAAAGCATCGGCAACCACGTTCGCCTTCCCGGATGATAAAGTATCGTGCAATCGTGATCCTTCAACTTCTCCATCCATCTCCTTTGTCTCATGTTCAACTCCTTTTGTGAGAAGAGATATTTCAAACTTTTGTGATCCGTGAAAATCTCAAACTTCGAACCATACAAATAATGCTTCCACTTGTGCAAAGCAAATATAATCGCCGCTAGCTCAAGATCATGCGTAGGATAATTCACCTCATACGGAGACAACTTCCTTGAAGCATAAGCAATCACCTTCCGTTACGCATAAGCACACAACCCAATCCTTCTTTCGATGCGTCACTATAAACCACAAAGTTATCACCTCCGCTAGGCAATGCTAACGGTGCCGTAGTCAACCTCCTCTTCAATTCTTGGAAGCTTTCTTCACACTTATCACTCCATACAAATGCGGTCTTCTTTTGAGTCAAATTTGTCATGGGCGTAGCAATCTTCGAAAATCCCTCTATAAACCTCCGATAATAACCGGCTAGCCCCAAGAAACTCTAACCTCGTAGCGTGTAGTCGGTCTCCTCCAATTCATCACCGCTTCAACCTTAGAAGGATCTACCGCTATCCCGGTACTAGAAACAACATGTCCCAAAAATGAGACCTCCTCTAGCCAAAAAGCACACTTGCTAAACTTGGCATAAAGTTGCCTCTCCCGAAGAATCGACAACACCATCCTCAAATGTTGTGCATGCTCATCCAGAGACTTAGAATACACAAGAATGTCATCTATGAAGACCACCACAAAACAATCAAGAAAATTATGGAACACCCGATTCATCAAGTCCATAAATATTGCCGGCGCATTAGTCAACCCAAATGGCATCACCATGAACTCATAATGCCCGTACCTCGTGCAGCGGTTTTGGAACATCCTCGCTCTCACCTTCAAGCGATGATACCGAACCTCAAATCAAGTTTAGAATACACCACCGATCCTTGCAAGCGATCAAACAAGTCATCTATATGCGGCAACGGATACTTGTTCTTGATCGTCGCTTTGTTCAACTCCGGTAATCAATGCACAACCTTAGGCTTCCATCCTTCTTCACGACAAATAATACCGGCGCACCCCAGGCGATACACTTGGCTTGATAAAGCCAATATCAAAAACTCTGCAAGCTGCACCTTCAACTCCTTCAACTCCATAGGTGCCATTCTATACGGCGCCTTCGATATCGGTGTCGTCGTCCCGGCAACAACTCGATACAAAACTCGATCTCCCTATCCGGAGGCATCCCAAAATCTTTAGAGAAGACATCCGGAAACTCATTCACAACCGGCACATCCTCAAGATCAGAAGTCGAAACCCGTTTATCAACCACACAAGCTAGGTACCCGTGCAACCACGTGACAATAGTTTCCTAGCCTTTAGAGCGAGAAATGGCAACCCACTAGGCAGCGTTATCACCCACGAACATAAATTTAGGAACACCCGGCATATCAAATGTAACCCTCTTACTAAAGCAATCTACCAAAGCATGATAAGTGCACAACCAATCCATACCGAGTATCACATCAAAATCACTAAGTGGCAACACTACGGATCCGCATGCAAAACATGTTCATCCACAAGTACATCGCATGCTTTATAAACTTCGAAGCCAATAAACATTCCCCAAGTGGGGTAGAAACTTCAAGCACGTAAGGCAAAGGCGAGGCAATGCATAAGCGATCAACAAAGTGTGATGCAACATACGAATGTGATGACCACGGATCTATAAGTAAGTCGTGCTTCACTATCGAAGATAGAAATGGTACCTCCAATAGCTGCGGTCGACTCGGGTACTCCCCTACGGTCTAAGAGCAAAACACGCGACCTGCACCTTTGCTTTCCCATCGCTATCTCTCTTAGCCCCAACGGTAGTGGCTCGATCCTCGGTGATTACCCTTCAACTTAGGGCAATTCCTCTTCACGTGCCCTGACTCCATAATAGTAGCACTCTAGGGTGCCCCACTCTTCTTCCAACATTTGTCTTCCGTGTGCCCGTCTTGAACAATAGGAGCATACCACTATCATGCCACGATCTCACGACTCGGTGTAGAAGCGACTCCTCTACCACGATTTCTTACGCCCATCATTATTAAACTTGCCATTTCCTTTCCTACGATCATTGTGCCCATGATAATTCCCCGATTACGATCCATTTCCTCGTCAGCGTCTAGGCTGTGAAGAAAAACCGAATTACCCATGACACGGTGCTCTTCGATGTCTCTCAATCACGTAGGCTCTATCCACTTTGCCTTCCTATATTCCACCCGATGAGACAACAATTTGTCTCCTATACTCCGTCTTCAAGCCCTTCACAAACTTACGTGTTCTCTTGGCCTCATCGGAATCAAATGAGCGCAATAGCGTGCTAGCTCAGTAAACCTCGCGAATCTTGCGATATAGACATACCTCCTGCACGAGGTCAAGGAACTCCTTCTCCCTTCTCTCCCGAACAACCTCCGGCACATACGAAGCTCTAAATTCCCTAACAAAGTTAGGCCACGTGTGGGGGACTCTCAGCATGTCCCAACTCTCTCTTAGCACCTGCCACCAGTGCTCTGCAGCGCCCTCTAGCTTAAATACGGCTAGTACCACCTTCTGTTCATCATCACACCTCAACGGTGCAAATATCTTCTCTAGATGCTCGATCCACAACTCGGCCTTGAAGCATCCGGTTCACCATCGAGCTGTCTTGGTTTCAACTTTACGAACTTCTCAAGCATCGAATCTCCGTGATATCTAGCCTCTGTGCGGTACTCCAACTGCGGTCTTTGTGGCTGGCTGTGGTCTGGCGGTGGTTGGCCCTACCAAAGACTGATTCATCTCGTTCATCATCGCAAGCATTCCCCATACATGGTAGACATCGCTTGAATTGCTCCTCCGTTCGAAGTGGAGGAACCTCTGGCTGGCGGTTCTCATTAGTTTCTCTACCAACATTTGTGCCTCTAGGCACCTCTACTACCTCGGTGCTAGTACCAGCTCTAGTGTCAACCATATTAACCTACAAGAACACTCTTCGTTAAGATAGAACTATCACACAAAACCAACCCCTAAGCCAAGGAACCTATCGGCGAATAGCTAACTTATAACATAAGCTCGATACCAAGCGTGGCGACCCGACCGGAGTCCCAATACGAGACCAGGTCGTGCCGCTTAAAAAGGCACGTAACAAAAACAAGTAGCAAATAGTGGGTAAGGCCATAACGGCGATGCAAAAACTTTAACACATGCGGAGCGTATAATATTTAAGCAGTGGCGCCCAGAGCTAACAAGCTCAAACTAATACAACCTTAGAGATAATGAATCTCTTGGTCCAAAAATAAAATCATGTGACGCAACAATAGGCACATATAACAATTTATGGCAATTATATATCAAGTCATCGGCGGCGGCTACGGCCGGAACCCAATATTAAACTAAGTCTAGAACTCTAGTCTAGCATGCTTAACGGCTAAAAACATGCCGGATAATAAACATATTAAACAAACCAATACATGGTTAAAACAACAAAAGCATGATCAACATAAATACATAGGCACGACTAACATATGTCGGCTCTCAAAACAATAAGTACTAATTAAACATAAGTTCAAATATCACACAATCAAGTCTTGCTACCCCACATAAAGTTTATATAACTTTATGTCCCGTCGTCCTTGCCAAAAGAAAAGGTACTAATATTACAAGGTAGCAACCTTGCCAAAGCTTCTTCAATGTGACAATCACTTGATCCACTTGCGGCTCGGATCTAGGAAAACAATCAAAACAAATAGGAGTAAGTCATAAAGACTTAGCAAGTTACTAACATAACTTCTGTCATGGCATCATGCTCAACAATAATAATTCATGCAATTGACATAATATACATTTCATAAATAATCATGTCAAGGCATTCATACTTAACAATCTTGAATATCATGTTATCAACAAGTATAACATTTCATTAATTCAATCAACCATCATTTCATATCATATCATATTCACGTAGCACATTATTCACATATAGCACTCGTGAGTCAATTCATACAAAAGGGAGGTGATATCGTTACCCTTTTTCGCGCATGTCGCTCTGCAAAAACATGTGCCAAACTTATGTGTCCTCGATATCCCTTTCGTGGATATCGGCGTCCCGAGACATTTCCCGCTCGAGTTCGATAGTTATCAAAGTCATGTTTCCATACTACAACTAAGATCAACTACTTCCCTACCGTGGCCATCGATAGAGGGTGTGTGTGCAATCCGGCGCGGCGATCCATCAAAATCACGAATCTCACAATTCGTGAAGATGATGCATCGTCCGCCCCAAAGACTCAACAAACCGACTCGGTGGACTCAAACTTCAAGCACACGTAATTCATATTCATATGCTCAAATAAGTAGGCAAGTACTCTACAATCATCTAGTCATGCTTTTAATTCACAACTAGCACATAATCACATTAGAGATAAATCAAGACTCTAATCATCAAGTGTTCTTCATACACTTTAAAATGCTTGGAGGCTTAACCTCCATTAATACTACCCCAAAATTCGTAGGACTTAGGCATATTACTCCTTAATGTCATACTAACCCAATGGTCAACTCCGTTGAGTCATAATCAATCTTTCAAAATTAAGGGTATAGAAGCCATTGGCCTCAATACTCTCCTATGTCCATACTAACGTAATTAAATAGGTTACTAAGGTCATTAAACCCATAAAACCCCAATCAAACAATCAAGTATGAAACATAGAATCAAAGTCACAAACTAGGCATATACATTCTTGTCATTTCATCAAATATGCACCCAACACTTAAACAACAAAGTAGGGTGATTTATCATACATTATCACACATAAATAACATTCTAAACATGGTTTACAACCTGTTTATAATCTGATCATACAACTAAAAATGTAGCATTTAGCATATACGTGAACATAGCATCTCAACAAGTCTAACTATTTCATCAAACATGCTCCCAATGCTTAAACAACAAAGTAGGGTGATTTATCATACATTATCACACATAAATAACATCTTAAACATGGTTTACAACCTGTTTATAACATGTTTATAATCTGATCATACAATCAAAAATGTAACATCTAGCATATACGTGAACATAGCATCTCTACAAGCCTAACTATTTCACCAAACATGCTCCCAATGCTTAAACAACAAGATGGAATGATTTATCATACATTATCACACTTAAATAACATTAAAATCATGATTTACAAACCTGATTATAATCTGTTTACACAACCCAAAATACATCATTTAGCACATACGAGATCATGGCATCTCTACAAGCCTAACTATCTCATCCAATATGCTCCCAATACTTAAACAACAAAGTAGCATGATCTATCATACATTACTACCCTAAATGACATTAAAATCATGGTTTATAATAGGTCTATAATCTGTTCATACAACCCAAATTCATCACATAACATAAATCTAGAACATGGCATCTCTACAAAGTCCTAAGTGCTCTCATTGACCTCATATAGCAAGATTGTTTTCCCTAGGGTCAATGAGGCTAAAAAAATAAGAAGAGATGTTGTAACTTACCTTAAACAAGCTCTAAAAGAAGTACAAAAACGTCCATGCAAGGTTGGGTATGTGTTCTCCTTGCTCTCCTCTTCACTTCTACCGTTCGGTTTTGGAAATGGCTTCTTCAAAGCTTGGCCACCATTGTTGATCACTCAAGAAGCTTGTATAAACTCTCTATAACTCTCAAGAAATGTTCAGCCACGAATTTGGAAGATGAATGACTGATTATGGTGGGTTTAGTGGAGGTATTGGTCATGCAATGGCTGAAGTGGGGTGGGGAAGGTGTCCAATGCATGTGTGTGCATGTTGGAGGTCTTTCCTTGCCAAGTGTTGTACATGCATCCAAACCACTCAAAACTTGTCAAGCATGCAGGAGATGATGTGTAGGACGAACTAGGGTGGTTTAGGGTGGGTTAGGTTGGGTTTGGGTGGGGTTTGGTTGGACAAATTTGGAGAATGAGAAAATCCCGTAATCTGGAAAATGGACCTTGCGGTCGCATGGCTTAAGAGTGATGCGACCGCATCACTGTCACACATATAATTTTCATTTTACCCCTTGTTCTAGGTCCTTCCCCTTGCACCCTCAAGTCCTCCAAAGCCCGAAATGGTCTAGAATTCAACCCTAAACACCTCTAAACAATAACCAAAGCAAATCAATGTTCAAACCTCAATCAAACATGGCTAAGAACTTAGGAAGAACACTCCCGAACGACAACCGAAAGGTCAAGCGGAGAAGGGTTAACGCTCGAATCAAACTAGCAACCAAACCGACGATGCAACTAGCATTCAACCAACATCTAAAGCGTGTTAATGATGTTAAGAATGGTTTCTAACATTAATCCATATGTTTTCAACATAAAACACAAACTCGAATTTCAAAGCAACTCGTGAAGGAAAGGTGCAAACGAGCATCCCAAACGACGTCAATGAACATGCTATCGACTTTAAACATATAAGTGAGCTAAGTTAACAAACTAATGATGATTACTAATGTATGATCTCATGCAATAAACAAGCAAGCAATAAACTAGGGTTTTACATTGAACCCCCATTCGACTTTGTTTCTTTAACCCACATTAACTTAACCCTAAAAGTATATACACTTTAGCCTACCCTTTGAGAGAGTAGGATGTGGGTGGGGAATTAATTTTATGGGACCAATTGTCAGTTAGAAAAGTTTTCCGAAGACTTCTTCTCCCCGTCGTAATTAAAAAAAAAAAGAAATTATTCGACAAAAAAAATGAAACGGAAGAAGAAGAGTGTAAGAAGATTCAAATGAAATCATAGCTTTCATTAGAAAAATATTATAGAAAAGTTCTTCTGAAAATGGAACACTAGTTATTTTTAGTTTGATATATTGTACAAAACAAGTTTGGGGGAAAAGTCCCCACTTGTGGTCTTTGTAGGTCCTAACCTAATTGGGAAAATTTTCCTTTTGCTTGGAAGTATTTGGGATAAAGGGTAGTCTTGCTCTCTCGCTTTGTATTCTATTCTTTTTCCATCATATCCCCCAACACCAAGGCCTTAAATTACAAGCTATTAAAGACATATTGATCTTCTTCTCAATGCTTGTGTTTGTTGATTTGAGTGTAATGTATGTAAATTGATCCTCACTTCATATATTCATACTATTTGCAAGCTCACCGTGTTAGCATATCTTAGCTATTGCAAGTAACTGGGGTATGAAAGCATTGTATGTCATACATAGGAAGTGCATGGGATGGATGTATAAGTATTTGAAATCCTTGGTGTTCACTCTTTCTGTGATAGACCAGGTTCGGATGGTAGATCTCATACTCTGTGTTGCATTAGTTTTATTAAAAATCCTAATCTTTAGAATGAATATTATGCTTTGCTAAGTAAAACTGTTTAAGTTAAGATATTCTTTATGACTGGGCATCACACACACACATGAGAAATTAAGAGCGGTAGCAGTTTGAATATAAGTCAGTTTGTTCTGTGAATTAGTCTGCACATATGTGGTGAGCATCTTTCTAAGACAACTTTATTCTGCCATGCCTTTGTGACTTGAGATTGAAACCAAAAAGATTTTGTTTTATTTATTTTATATTTATTGCTTTTAGTATAACTTTTATTTGTTTTTGTATTTATTAGTTGTTGTATTTATCTGCATAGTCGAGTCACTCGTTAGAGTCTCCTTGAGTTTGTGGGTTTCTAGATGAGTATAAATAGTGTCACCCTCCAAAAAGATTTTTATTTATTTCTTTAGCTTTTGTATTTATAAGTATTGTTTACTTGTGGACGAGCAAAGTCTAAGTTTAGGGGTATTTGATAGACGTATTTTATACGTCTTTATCAGGTACTTTTATGGCTTAGAAATAGCAATTCCATGAGGCTTTTGGCTACTAATATGTGTTTTTGAGCTATATTGTGAGTTTCAGGGTTTTAGGTGAAAATATGGGATTTACAAGGCTTTTATTGAAGATTTCGAGGAAGGGTACAGAGTGCAATAATTGAAAAGAAGTCAGAAAAGAATTCTGGACACCTTGCGGACGCAAGGGGTCCAAGACCTTGCCCCCGTAAGGTATCCAACGTGCAGCCCAGCCTGATCAAGACCCTTGCGGACGCAAGGTATACACACCTTGCGGCCGTAAGGTACCCAGAAACCACCTTTACGGGTGTTTCACTTGGATTGAACCTCCTCCATCCCCTAAAACGCCTTGATATATATAGAAGACGGTAGCCAAAGCCAAAGGACGGCTAGAAATAATTAGTATACGGTTCTAACACCGATTTTAGTTTGTAATACATAGTTTAGTAGTAGTAATTATAGTTTTGAAGATCGATTCATGTATTCCTTCACCCCGCTATTTGGTTCATCGTCAAGGATGAACTAACCATCCATTAATCTAGGAATTAGGAGGTAACTTGTATCGAATCTATTGCTTAACATATTTTTATTCATTCAATTCTTGTTGATCATGATGTTTATCAACCTCTTTAATGTCTCGCTTTGACCAAATGAATGGAATCGCAAGTAGTAAAGACCTAAAGGTGCAGATAGATGCACGTCCAAATGCATATGTCGTACACTGGCTCACCATCGTGATAAATTGACCTTATCGATGCACGAGAGTGATAAGTTAGGGTCAGGTTCATATATATGACCTAAGTGATAGATAGGATTCATATGTTCTTGTTCTTAGGATATAGATTGGATGAATTATTTAAGATGGAGACTAAATTATAATTCGACAATCTATATCTATCTTTTGTGAACGAAACCAAGTTATTGATTGATACTATACTTAAAAAACAATATAGTAGATACAAGTGAATCCACAATCCTAGATTTCCTTCCTCCATAAGATCTCTATAAATTGTGATTGCTATTTAGTTTGTTAATTAGATTTCCTTATTTAGTATAGTAAAATTAGATTAAATAAAACAAAATAAAAACCCCCCTTAGTTTAATTGCTACCGATATACCTTCTATTTGTATTCTTCTTTGTCTGTGGTTCGACCCTTACTTCCCAAACTATTCTACAATAGTCTTGTGCACTTGCAAGGTATTAAAATAATACACGATCAAGTATGCATAATTATACATATGTATGTATCAAGACAATCATGAAATAGTCAAGTAGAAGCATGTATATCCTCGTATAAATACATGTGCACATATCAAAAAAATCATGAAATAGTCAAGTAGAAGCATGTATATCTACGTATATATACATCGAGACGTTCAAGGAATTATCAGTAATATCAAGCAATAAAGAACAAGTACATGTAAGCAATTAGCTCACATATCCCTGGTAGCACTTTGATTTCACATAAGTAATAGAAGTAATCCACATATAAAAGGATATGATGTAAAACTGGTGCCACGTAGCTCCTGCAATATAAATCGTTAATAGGAACGTGTTATCGGATGTACGAGATGATACATCAACCAAAGGTAGTATTATTCCAAGCACCCTAATGGTTACACAATGTACTCTTATCCAAAGTGATCAAGAATGGAGGGGTTTGCACATGTATGGTTCGGCAACCCATCACTATTACAAATCTCATGATTCGTAACAGTGATGTATTGTCAACCAGGGAAGACGAGATAGGACAAGACAAGTACGCCAGCTGGACTTAATGGGGAACAAATGTTTACTTATCAACATGGACATGTAGAGGTCAAGTTCGACCAGAGCAAACTGATCCAAGTCAAGTAAATGTTTACTCATTTAAGAAATCAAGTAAGGACGAGCATGATAAGAGCGGTCTCATCCAAGTTAGGTAGGCATGCTATACTTTACGACTAATAATCAAGCATGATCATGAATTAAATCAAGAATCTCGAAACTAGTATTCTAGTTAAACAAATTTCAAGCGTTGTAGGGATTGATCGTTGAGCCGATATTATCAGATAGCTCACTAGTGTCGACTCTGTCGAGTCATCTCTATAATTCCAACCAAATAGAGTTTGAACATTATATGTGTTCCAAGACTTTTTTCTATCTTCTTTTTTGAGGCATAGCTAGGTTCTTGTTCCATTTAGGAACCTTAGTTCAAAATCACTAAGTCAAGTATAAAAGGGAAGCATAAGTTGATTATTGCCAAACCAAGCTTAGTTCGATTTCAAGTTCATAATTCCATTTGTTAATAAAATCATAAATCAAAGCACATTGATAACTCAATAAGAGGATAATCATGAAGATAAGACACACAATATGCTTATAAGTCATAATCTCAAGTAAACATAGAGGTTCATGTATCAAGTTTAGTTCCATAGAATCATAAGATAGATAACATTATGAAATCCCCTTGAGGTTCTCTAAGAGCTAAAGATCAAGCATGTACACTTGAAGGATAGAAGACTTAAGACAACTCAAGATTCATCAAATAACCATGTGATGGTACTTCACAAGTCCATCACAATACACACGTGTCTTGGATAACTATTTAGTTATCTTTGCGACAACTCAAGATTGTCATCATAGAGGGTACTAAGGCATACACAATTCAAATATCCTTTCTATGGAAGAATTATCACGACACAATCCCGGATTTTCGAAGGATGTTAACAAGGTTCCCAAGTAAGGTTATAGATTACATTCCTACCAATCTTGGGACTTCATTTAAAGTCCAACTAGCATCATTGGTTCTAGTTCATAATTGTACCGATTCAAAACATCTTTCATTCGAGTTACGCATTCGCGACTCACATATATACCATCCAAGGATTAGTGATGATCTCACACTTACCATCCTTCAAGGATCTCAATTTGAGTCCTAAGCCAAGAATCAATCTTAATAACAATCTGGTCTCACCCGAACAATTCTCAAAATTTCGTAATTGAGATTTAACGAACACAAGAAGGTATAGGAATTTATCCTAAGGATCAAATAGAAACTTTTATAATTAATTGACTCCATTTGGGTCAAATTACAAAGTCTCAATTTCTAGGTCAATGCATAAATTCGGGATTCATAATTTTTCCGAGTTTCTAAACCCAACAAAAATCAATCTTAAACCATAACAATTCCAATATACCCAATAAACTTATTTGTGTTCAAACCCTAACTAACACATGTTGATATACATCAAAACATATCATTTAGTCATGTAAAATAATGATAAATCGCGAGGAACAAGCCTCTAGCAACCTAACATCAAAATCAATGTAGAGAGAGAAACTAGGGCTTAAGTAACGTACCTCAATCGAGTCACAAACATCTAGGAAGAGGAAAATGAACCAAGGGAAAATGATCTACTCGACGAGGGCTTCGCGATGGCAGTCGCGGCTCGACAATCCGATGGTTGGAACTTCGGGAATCGACGAATCTCCCATGGAAGCTCCTTCTTCCACTCTCTCTAAAACTCACGGTTGAAGAAGAAAATGAGGAAGGAGGAGGAAGTATTAAGGTCATAAAGGGTTTAGGGGGACCAAACTACCCTTCAAGTGTGTGGACAAGGCAAGGGAGAGGGTCAGGGTTTAATTGAGGGTAGGATAGGAATTTCATTCCAAAAATCAAACCAGCACAAAGCTGGTGTCGGGACCAAGGGGTCACTTGTTCCCTTCTTTGAGTGAGCGCTCAGCTCTCTTTCTAGCCAAGCCAACCTAGTGGACTATGCACGGTCGCTTAGCTCCTCCACTGAGCGAGCGCTCAGTCCAAAACTCAACTATTTAACTTGAAATCAAGCCTCAAATGTGTCCAATTCAACCCCAAATCATAAGGGATATTAAACCCACTAAAACCATGTCCAAAACATGTCCGAAAACACCCAAAGCAAAGAGGAATAAAGAGCAAAACTCGCGATGAACATCAAACGAATCAACAACGAGTTAAACAAAGATACAACAAGCATGAATGAACATTATTAAACATGTTAAGGACTAGTATACCAAGTCTAGGACTCAAAATAACAAATCAAGAGTCCCAAAGACACGAAACAAGGCAAAGGAAAGCAAACCGAGAGACCCTAAGAGTCAAAAGGTCAAACCGAGCAACAATGCTTCAAAACTCTCAACCGAGCATACTATGACCATGATCGAAGTTATAAAACATAAAAGAAGGGTTATGATATGTACTAGAGTACTCCTATAAGGTCCAATAATGATACACGAGTATAGAAACTCCAAAAGATGCGACATACGCAAGGTTCGGTCTCACGCAACGCGATAGAGAAGAATGTGATGCGTTAAGCATCAAAGCAAGATTAGACTTAGGGAATATATTCCCTAGGAAGTATAATACTCAAAGTATACTCAAGATACTCAAGGAATGACCTAGGCTATGACTGAGGTCACAAGAAAGAACTACGCGAGAACAATCAACCGAGTCGGCTTCCGACTATCATCGAGTTACGACTTGTAACTTAAACAAGTTAAAGTCTTGAGGAACATAAAGAACTAAAGTATATGTCTCTAAATAGCCTACCTACACATATAAAGATTCTCATATCAAGTCAGACACGAGTTCTAATAGTCATTCGATCCGTAAAGCAAGTAACTCAAACACATGAAAGTTCGGGGTCTTACATTCCAAATACCTCAATAACACATCGATATAATTTCTTGAAGCATGTGATTCCAGTGGTTTGCCAATCCGTACATACTCGTCACAATGGTCGACAGGCGAACCATTTGCCAACTAACGGATAACAGCACTACATTTTTGCAACGGGGAAAGTCCATCTCTACCACATACATCACGTTTCATTTGAAAATACTTAGAATGATTTGAAAGAGCTTCTACGATTAGAAGGAATAGCTCCTTACTAATTCGGAAGCTTCTTCTCAACATTTGATCCATGTAAACCAGCTCATTGGAGAAATAGTCATTGAAAAGATGGTCATGTCCAGCTTCGCGCTCTTAATTTATGTATTTTTTATTGCGTTTAAGACTGTGGGATCTCTCAGCTTCGTGCTCTCGATTGGTAGAATCGGAATCGGAAGAGGAGTCAGAGTCGAAGTTGTAGTTGGAAGACATTTTTAGTGTGGAGATTGTCGTATCTGTAAGTATATGAGTAAGAGGTTGTTTTTGCAGAAAATATGGAGGCTCAAGTGTCTATATATAGAAATCTTTCAATAGTTTTACAACAACTAGTTTTTTAACGGCTAGTTTTGTAACGACTAGTTTTTCCAATTAGTAGTTTATAAAAATCATACAAAATATAATTACAAGTACATAAATATTGATAATAGCACATAATTAAAAATTAAAATTACATAATTAAAAGTAAATAAATAAAAGTATATAATTAAAAGTACATAATTAAAGAAACATAATTGAAAATTACTTAACTTAAACTAGACAATATTAAATGTGTTTTTGATAATAGCGCAAATTTGTTGATGTATTTGCAGTTGCTCATCTGTCGTGCCACTAGTATCCTTATAGATGATTTTATAATTCTTTGCAAGTGTGGACATGTTTATTGCTTCTAACACGTCCTTGAGTGCACAAATCTTCTCTTTTTTCTATTGCAGCCCATTCATTATCATCTTCTCTTTTTACTTTCCCTTTCCTCTTTGTGGCCTTTTGACCAATCGGGCGAACTTCAACCTCATTGTCGTCGATGTTGATGCTCGTATGCACATCAAATGATGACGTGTATACCTCAGTTTCAAATATCTTTGTCTTTTTAGAGGAATGCTCACTTCATTTTCCACCTATTCACTTTGGCTCATCTTTCACCATTTCCCACACATGTTCATATCTAAAATGTTTTTTTATGTGTTGAGAAGAAAAGATCACGTGCGGCTTCTTTCACTTTGTCATCGGACCTCCAACTATTATGCTGGTTTTGTGCTTGGACGAAGTACTGGTTAAATTCATTAACCATTAGAAGAAGTGTGTACCAATGTGATTTCAAGACAGTTAACTTTCTTGAATTTCCTGTCTTTCAACTCTTATTGTAGTACTTGGTGATTCGTTTCTAAAAAACTTTATCATATTGAGAATCGTCAATCACGCTATCTGTTGAAACAATGAGCCAAGCACTAGCAAGCAGTTTGTCATCTTCAATGCTCCATTTTGCTTTTTGCTTGTCTTCATCTTGATTGTTTACTTCTTCATCTAGAATGATGTTTTCCAACCCTTCTTAAGTGGAAAAATAAGGAATTTCAGACAAGTCGATACTAGCCCTTTTTGTATACGTCGATGTTGTTGGATTTCTAGTGCTCATATTTGGGTTTAAATACTCAGGTGCGTATTGATTCGCTATAGCTGGATGAAAATATCCATGTTGCAGATATATGAGAAATTGAGAAAATGAAGCATAAGGAACGTTTGAAATATTTGAAGTACCTTGATTAGTTAGAGGAACGAGAAAATGTGGAAGACTTTGACAATTATGATATTGAAAATTCTGAACTTGAAAATTTGGACAGGCTTGAACATTCGGAGGAGCTTGCAAATTCGAAGAAGATTGAGCATTGGCAGAATCATCATCATTTGAAGAGCTTAATAAACTCATAAAATAATTATCCATAGCAAAAGAGGTGAAAATAAGAATTATAGGTAGTTAAATGGGAAATAATTTGAGGTAAAATGTATGGTTGAATGTAATGAAAAAATTATGTTAAGAATTTATTTATAGGAGAAATCATACAATAAAAAATATATATTAAAAAAGAACCGTTGTGCAACTAAATGGGAAAGAACTGTTTATGTCAGTGTAGAGAAAATGTTTAAATTAAAAGGTTTATCCAGCATGCCACGTCATCACCTTAACCTTTTAATTTTAAATATTTTCTCTACACTCACATAAACCTTTAAAACTATTTATAGCATAGACCCACAACTAAATATTTTATTATTTGACAACATTCATTTAAAATTACATTCTTTCACAATATTTATTTAAAATTAATAATCTTATTTTCAATAATAAATATATATTCTTAAAACATAAAAAATAAAAATATATATATTATGTCAACATAATATTGATGCAATAATTTATATTTTATTAAACAAAATTGAATATAAAACCATACGAAACATAATTAAAAGTACCTAAATATTACTAGGAAATTGAAAATACATAATTATTGATAATAGCACATAATTAAAAATACATAAATAAAAGTACATAATTAAAAATTACATAACTTAAACTAGACAATAATAAATTTGGCATTGATAATAGTGCAAACTTGTTGATGAATTTGCAGTTGCTGATCATCTGTCATGCCACCAGTATCCTTACAGAAGATTTTATAATTATTTGCAAGTATGGATATGTTTATTGCTTTTGACACGTCCTTGAGTGCACAAATCTTCTCTTTTTCTATTGTAGCCCGTTCATTATCATCATCTTCTTTTTTTTGCTTTCCCTTTCCACTTTGCAGCTTTTTGACCAATCGGGCGAAATTCAACCTCATTGTCGTCGATTTTGATGCTTGTATGTTCATCAGATGATGATGTGTATGCCCGAGTTTCAGATATCTGTCTTTTTAGAAGAATGCTCACTTGATTTTTCACCTTTCCACTTTGGCTCATCTTCCACCATTGCCCACTCATGCTCGTATCTAAAATATTTTTTACATGTTGAGATGAAAAGATCACGTGCGACTTCTTTCACTTGGTCATCGGACCACCCACTACTATGTTGATTTCGTACTTGGACGAAGTATTGGTTAAATTCATTAACCATTGGAAGAAGTGTGTACCAATGTGTTTTCAAGACAGTTAACATTCTTGAATTTCCCGTCTTTCGACTCTTGTTGTAGTACTCGGTGGTTCGTTTCCAAAACTCCTCATTATGTTGAGAGTTTCCAATCACGCTATCTGTTGAAACAATGAGCCAAGCACTTGGAAGAAGTTTGTTATCTTCAATGCTCCATTTTTCTTTTGGCTTATCTTCAGCCTGATTGCTTACTTCTTCATCTAAAACTTTTAGCTGTTTTCCAACCCTTCTTGAGTGAAAAAAATAAGGAACTTCAGACAAGCTGATACTAGCCCTTTCTGTATTCATCGGTGTTGTTGGATTTCCAGTGCTCATATTTGGGTTATAATACCCAGGTGCGTATTGATTCACCATAGCTGGATGGAAATATCCATGTTGTGGATAAATGGGAAATTGAGGAAATGAAGCATAAGGAACGTTTGAAATATTTGAAGTACCTTAATTTAGTTGGAGAAACGGGGAAATGTGGAAGACTTTAACAATTAGGATATTGAAAATTCTGAGCTTGAAAATTTTGATGAGCTTGAACATTCGGAGGAATTTGCAAATTTTGAAGAACTTGCAAATTCTGACGAGTTTGGGCATTGTCAGAATCATCATCATTTGAAGAACTCAACAAACTCGTAAAATAATTATCCATAACAAAAGAAGTGCAAAGAAGAATTTTAGATAGTTAAATGAGAAAGAATTTGATGTAAAATGTATGGTTGAATGTAATGAAAAACTTATATTGAGAATGTATTTATAGGAGAAATTATTAAAAAAAAAAAAAAAAAAGAGAAAAGAAAGTACACAACGGTAACCAAAAGGCAAAAGGGAAAAAAGAAATAAAATCATCAACCGGTTGGTGGTGACCAACCGGTTGATACTACCAACTTTTTCCTCTTAGCCTTTTATCCCTATCAACCCTTTGCAAAAGCTTTTTAAAAATCTATCAATATTTTCCTTATGCCTAGTACATATACTCTTAGTCTTAGGGCGTCCACACTCAGAGCAACTCCAATGGGTTTGGGGAAAAGGTTGATAACAATTATCAACCTTTTAACAAAAAGTTGATACTGTTGGAGGAGGTTGATATTTTAACAAAAGGTTGATGGACATCAACCGGTCCAAGTGAGCTCATCGTGATGTCACGTCTGCTGTTCACTGCTGAATGTGAAGACTTTTGATTTATTTATTATTTTTTTTAACAAAAGAGCCGTTGCATTTTACCATCTTTTGTTTTTTTTTTTTTCAAATTTATTCTATAAATTCTCCTATAAATAGGTTATCAAAAAAAATCATTGCATTCTTTCAAACTTACATTACTTCTATACTATCTCATTCTCATTAAAGTACACAAATTCTTCTTCTCACTTCTTTTGAATTACTAATAAATATTAATGAATAAAAATGTTTTTTCAAAGATAAAATTTAAAAATATAAAAATTATTTTTTGGACGTATTAAATTTGTTCTATAAATATTTATATTTTAAAATGATATATTTATTTTAGAAAATAATTGTATATTGAGAAAGAATAAAATATTTAGTTTTGGGTCCATGCTATAAAATTTTTATGGGTTTATATATAGTGAAGAATAAGTTTATGGAGAAAATGTTTATAAGCTAATGACGTGACACGACGTGGCAGGCAAATAAACCTTTTGAAAGGTTTAAGAATGTGGATGCCCTCATACACCTTTTAAAAGGTTTAGGGCATCTTTAGTGGGAGTACTAATAGGTTGATGGAATAGATATAAACCTTTTCAAAAAGGTTTATAACAGTAAAGCAAAATATTGAAAGGATTGATAGTATCAATCGGTTGGTCTCCACCAACCGGTTGATAATTTTTTATTTATGTCTTTTTGTATTTTTTGGTTACAGTTGTGTACAAAAAATTGAGTTGTGGGTCCATATTATAGAGCTTTTTAAAGTTTTATGTGAGTGTAGAGAAAATGTTTAAAATGAAAAGGTTTATTAGGCCATCCACACTCATCAACCTTTTAAAAGGTTTATCCAGCTTGTCACGTCACCAGCTTATAAACCTTTTCATTTTAAACATTTTCTCTACACTCACATAAACCTTTAAAGCCCTAAGGGGGTGGCCCAGTGGTAGACATGGGGCTTCACAAAGTGTGAGGTCTCAGGTTCGATTCCTTCCCATGCCCCCCTTAGGAGGAGAACAAAAAGCATAAACCTTTAAAGGCTTTATAATATGGAACCACAACTAAATTTTTTGTACACAACGGTAATCAAAAAATACAAAAAGACAAAAGGGATAATTTATCAAACGGTTGGTGGATACCAACCGGTTGATAGTATCAACCTTACCCTCCTAGCCCATTATCCATATCAACTTTTTCTAAAACCTTTTGCAATTTCCATCAACCTACCACTATTGATGCCCTAAGCTGGTGACGTGACATGCTGGATAAACCTTTTAAAAGGTTGATGAGTGTGGATGATCTTATCCAGCATGTCACGTCATTAACTTATAAACTTTTTTTCATTTTAAACATATATTCTACACTCTATGAAACTTTTAAAAAGCTTTATAGTATGGACCCATAATTAAATATTTTATTTTTTACAACACAAAAAGAAAAGGAAAAAAATGAAAAGAAAAAGTGCACATAACGATACATAAATTGAATTAATCAATTGGGTAAGCTTTCCACCAACCGGTTGGTCTCCCCCAACCGGTTGATATTTTCAACCCTTTCACCTTCTTGATGTAGTAGGTATAAAGTTTTACAAAAGGTTTATAAACCTTTGCCAAAGGCCACTAAAGATGCTCTTAGTAAGTAAAATAGTTATCTAGTTGACTTTGGAGGTTTACTTTAGTAGGGGTAGAGGTCTAATATAAAATTTAGAAGGGATCCAATTAAAAATTTTAGAGGGGTCTAATTGTCAAAACCTATAAACTTACTCCCAATTTTTTTTCTCCCCGTAGTGTACATGGACACGGATCCAGCCCACTTGCATCCGCCCGCGGGTGTATTCATACGTTGATTATTTCAATTTTGAGAGTTTTTGTTTTTACGATAAACCGAACGTGAAGACATTGATGACGATAGTTAAAAATAAAACAAAATTAGCAACAAAAATTATACAATAGTGACAACTAATATTACTTAATGATAATAATAACAACTAATAACAATAATAATATGAAAATTAACAATAATAATGGTAATAATAAACAATTAACAATAAAGACAATTATATTTAATAATCTGCAATAATAATTAAAATATTTAAGCAGTAAATAATAATATTAATAATAAATAATACACAACTTAAAAATAGATTAATTAAAAAAATGAAATTCTGAGAGAAAGAGAAGAGAGAGAATCTTACAATTAAACTTCAAATTTTCCAAAAAAATTGTTTGGTGTCCAAATAAGGCAAACCAATGTGTATTGTTTTTTGTTTTTAATGAAAAAAATATATTTTTGGATAGCAAAACTGCCCTTACACCGGAGTGAAATTAAAAAACTTAATCAATCGACCAGGGCTTGATGCATGTAAAGTGCCTATCACCCTGGTCGACCGATTAACGGTGGCGTTTTGTCGCAAAACTCGTGACTGTTTTAATGATTTGTTGGATTGTAACAAAATGCGTGACTGTTTTAATGCTTTGTTGAATTGTAGGGTTCTTATGTTGATTCTTTTTTTTGAAAAGTCACCAAAATTTTCTTTAGATATGTTGTTAGATTGGAAGATTGACTGACTTTTGACTTCTTTTATAGATTTAAAAGAGTTAATCATTACTTTTATATATCAATTTTAAAAAATTGACTGACTTTGACTTCTTATCTTAATCATAAATTTTATTTTATTTTAATGTATTATATTTTACACATTATCACTTATATTCATATATACATATCCATCTCTATATATACATATCCATCTCTCTCTTATATTTCGATGTGGGATAGTCTTACAAACAGCCATCTCTCTTCTTTTTAACCCCTCTCTCGATTCCCGTTGTGATTCAGTATTAAACGGAAATACTTTGGTATTTCGTCGGGGAATTTATCGGATTTCGAGAAATAGCTGCAATCATTGTCAATGGGTTTACTCCGTTTTCCACCATCAACAACTGCCCCCCACTCCAATCTTTTTTCCTCCTCATTAATCTCTAATGAAAAGGTAAACGCCCTCAACAATCTCAGACCCTTTTCTTTTTTATTATTATTGAATGTTATTTGATTAGTTAGAGCTAGCTTCTTGTGTTTTTGCTCAACAAACTGAACCTGATTGCTTGCAATAAGCTGCCTTAAATTCTCTGTTAATAATGGTGAGGTGAACAATTAATTTATAGGCAAGCAATAATTGGAAGCTTGGGGGTTCTCTTTGTCATTTTATCAATAACCAAGCCGTCAATTTCTTATTTGCTAAGATAAGAACTGAGCCATGTGTGCTTTCACCTGCAATTGTTATGTTATGGGTTCCGGAAATGGTTCGATGTTCTTCAAGTGGTGTGGTGTTGGGCGAAGGAGTCAAGGCGTTGTTCACACTTCACAGTTGATTGTATTGTTTAGAAATACTCTTTCCATCCCAAAAAAAGATAGACCCACTTTGAATTTTTTTGGTTAGAGTTATTAAACTATGACTAAAGATTACTTAATATTCAGTAAAGCAAGAGGCAGAAAGAAATGGTAACAATCAGAGAGATGACAGATTTGGGAGAAAGTTTAGATCACCATTTTCAGTTAATGTGATCTTTCTGTATTTTCATGTAGTAATACATTGGATGATCGAGAGTACATATATCAGGTTTGTTAGAAGATATTTTCTAACAAACTCAATCACTTACAACCAACAAATTAAACAGAAAGCTAACTGCTAACAACTTTAACACTATTACACCCGACACCCCTGAAGTCTTCTGCTGCTATTACACTCGACACCCTTGAACTTCCACTATAGTGCACTCGACACCCCTGAAGTCTTCTGCTGCTTTGAGACTGATGCTGCTGCTGTTGCTTCTTCTGTTTGTTCTTCAGCTTTTGCAGCCATGATTATGTCTTCATTTATAGCCCCCCTCAAGCTCAAAGTGTGAAACAAATTAAACACATTGAGCTTGGATAGAAAGAATTTAAGAGCAGGAGAAGCAAGAGCTTTAGTAAATAGATCTGCAAGTTGAAGCTTGGTAGACAGATATACAGGTTTAATCAAACCAGCTAGAATCTTGTCCCGAACAAGATGACAATCGATCTCGATATGTTTGGTACGTTCATGAAAGATGGGTTTGAAGCCGAGAGCACCTTGATTATCATAGTACAAGGGCACAGGAGAGAGTTGTAGAACCCCAAAGTCCTTAAGTAATGAAACCAACCAAGTAACTTCACAAGAAGCATTGGCCAAGCTTCTGTATTCAGCTTCACAAGAGGATCTGGACACTATACCTTGCTTCTTAGCCTTCCAAGATATTAAGGATGAACCAAGGAGAACACAATAACCGAAAGGGATCTTCTAGTCATAGGGCAAGAAGCCGGTCAAGATCACAATAAATGGAAAGAGATAATGAGCTGGAGGAAGAGTATAGAAGACCTTGCCCTATGCTCCCTTTAAGATATCTCACTAACTTTAAAGCAGCCTCCCAGTGAGGTTTGCGAGGACTAGAGAGAAATTGACTAAGAATATGCACATCATAAGCAATATCAAGCCTGGTGATAGAAAGATAGATGAGTCTACCAATGAGTCTCTGTATTGAGCGAATCGGAAGTAAGTCACCTTGATCGGCCAAACCATGACACTGTTTCATAGGAATTTTTGAGGCTTTGGCGGACATATAGCCTACATCGAAACTATATCTAGAGTATACTTCCTCGATGAGATACCGCAGATCGGCAATCACTATGCCTAAAAAATATTTTAAAGGTCCAAGATCCTTGATATGAAATTGAGAGTGTAGATAAGCCTTGACTGCAGCAATTGTGGTTGAATCGAACCGAATGAGGATATCATCCACATAAACCGTAATGGCGATAAAGGAACCTGGTTTGGCTAAGGTAAAGAGAGTATGATCATTCTTAGAGGCTTGAAAGCCAAATGTAAGTAAGGCGATGCAAACTTAGAGTACCATTGTCTTGGTGCTTGCTTGAGACCATATAGAGACTTGAGCGACCTACAAACAAGTGGCTTGGAAGAATCGGAAGTGAAAGACCGGGAGGGGGTTTCATATATACTTCTTCCTCTAAATCCCCATGAAGGAAAGCATTTGTGACATCCATTTGGGAAAGATGCCATCCTTTAATGGTCAGAAGAGCAGAAAAACTCTCAGTGGTCATCTTGGCCACAGAGCAAAGGTCTCAAAGTAGTCCTCTCCTTCGATGCATGTGAAACCCTTGGCCACAAGTCGGCCTTATACTTATCCAAACTCCCATCGACCTTATACTTTCAGATACCCACTTGCAGCTTTCTTGTTAGAAGGCAATTCTGTAAAGTCCAAGTATTATTGAGTTCTAAAGCCTTCAATTTTGTGTCCATAGCCTGACACCAGTTAGGATCTTTAAGAGCTTGAGAATAAGAAGTAGGTTCTGTTAAGGAGGAAATATTACAAATATAGGAGTAGTAGGATGGAGATATAGAAGCATAAGAAAGAGGAGACACACCTGTAGAGCAAGCAGTATTGATAAAGTTGGATGGAAGGCCAGTATAATCCTGGTATTTACATGGCACATGTTTTACCCTAACAGGTCTAGATGGATGAAATGTAGTGGATGGTGAAGGATTAGGACAAGAAGGAGATGTGGTGGATGAGGAGTGAGTAGGAGAATTAGAGGTAGGAGAAGATAGAGGTATAGAGGGTGAGATTGGAGATGTATGAGATGGAGAAGGCAGAATAGGTAAAGAAGAATTTTGGGAGATAGGAGAAGCATTAGATGAAGGAGATGAGTGTGATTCTGATGAGGAAGGTGAGTGAGGTGGGAGTGATGATTGTGAAGTAGGAAATGTTTTTGTTGAGGAAAGGGAAGGTGATGTAGTGAAGGAAGGAAGAGTAGTAGGATTAATGGGGTCTAGGGTCATAGGAGAAAACATAGGAATAGAAGATTCTGGAGTGAAATAAGAAGATGTCCTGTAAGGAAAATGATCTTCATAAAATTGAACATCTCTTGAATAAAACACTTTGTGAGTTGTAAGGTCATAAAGTTTGTAGGCTTTCTTTCCATATGGATAACCAAGAAAAATACATTTTGTAGCTCTAGGAGAGAATTTGTCTCTTTGAGACTTTAATGTAGATGCAAAACAAAGACAACCAATAACCCTTAGATGAGAATAGGAAGGAGATTGGTTTAATAATGTTTCATAAGGAGTTTTAAAGGAAAGAATGGAAGTTGGAGTTCTGTTGATAAGGTAAGTGGCTGCAAGAACACAATCCCCCCAGAATTTTATGGGAAGATTGGCCTGAAATCTAAGGGCTCTAGCAACATTAAGTAGGTGTCTATGTTTCCTTTCAACTCTCCCATTTTGTTGAGGGGTTTCAACACAAGAACTCTGATGATCAATGCCAAGATTTGTTAATACAGATGACAGAGAATTGTTGAAAAACTCAGTTCCATTGTCAGACCTTAAAGCTTTGACAGTTGTAGAAAATTGATTAGTGACCATTTTAAAGAAGGCAGTAAGATAGAAAAGGGCATGAGATTTTGATGAGAGTAGATATGTCCAAGTGGTTCTTGAGAAGTCATCTACAATAGTGAGAAATGAGTTAAAGCCATTGTAGGTTTTGTGAGTGTAGGGTCCCCATATGTCACAGTGAATCAGAGAGAAAGGAGTGTTAGAGTGACTTGAACTTAAAGGGAAAGGAATTCTACATTGCTTAGCCATATGGCAGACATCACAAACATTAGTAAAGTCCTTTTTATTACAAACAATGGGATAATGTTGTAAAATTTGCATGGGTACATGGAGGTAGAGTGAATTTGATATAAAACTAGGCTGCAAGGTGCATGGCTTGTACCATTATGCCCTAGTCTAAGGTGCCAAAGAGTGGAAGCTTTATAGGGAAGCAAAAACTAGTTGCTAGTGACAAGGTAGCAATTTCATCTTTTGCTATTAAAAATGTTGAGCAAAGTATGGCTTTGATTATGCTATTAATCGAAAATTATCCAGCTTACCAATCCCCTTCAAGCTCTTGGTGATTGAGTCCTGGAATATACAATATGAAGGCAGAAAGGTTAAGTGGCAGTTACTATGAGAAGTTAATTTGCTCACAGATAGCAAATTAAGAGAGAAATCTGGCACACACAAAACATGGGAAAGAGTAATGCCAATGGGTAGATTAACATGACCAACATGAGTTACTGGAGCAGTCAGACCATTTGGAAGAAGAATAGTTGAAGAAAAAGGCTTAGGATTAACAAGAAATGAGGCAGAAGATACTATATGATCTGTGGCTCCAGAGTCTATGATCCATACAGGCTTATTATGGTCAGTATTGAATGCAGTAGAATTGATAATACTAGGTTTTACAGATAGCTTACCAGCAACTTGATCAACAGTGGAATTGTTTGTGGAACATCCCTGATTAATCAACTGTATAAGTTGATTATAATGCTCTTGGGACATAGTAATATTACCATTTTCAGGTTCTGTAACCTCAGTAGGAAGCACAGCAGCAACAGCAACATGAGCAGGCACAGTTGAAGGATGAACAGATGAGTTCACAGTTGATCTATTCTTCAGATTTTTAGGCATCTTTGCTGGATCTGGTTTAACTCCATGCAATTTGTGCCATTCTGGAAATCCAATCAGAAAGAAACAGTTTGCCTTTATGTGACCTGTACCTCCACAGTGGTCACATAACAGGCTGCCTTTGGTACTTCCTTTCTTACCATATCCAGAAGAGTTTCCTTTGCCATTAGTAGATGAGTTTTTAGCAAACAATGCAGTTGAAACATTAGAGTCAATAGCTACAGGATTAGGTGTCTGTAAAATTGAGCATTCCTTGATCCTTTCATCTTGCATCAATAGGGATAAGGAAGCACTTATATTTGGTAAAGGTGTCATGGCCAAGATTGTGCTTCTGATTCCAGAATAGCCTTCATTTAGACCTATTAAAAACTGAGTAACTTTTTGAACCTGATTATACTCTTCCATCCTTTTTGTCAGTCCACATGAACATGAACACATACACTTAGGCATATTACTAGCCTCTTCAAAACCATCCCAAATTGACCTAAACTTTGTAAAGTAGGTTGTGATGGACATAGATCCTTGTTGCAAATTCATCATTTCTTTCTTAATCTGAAACACTTGTGTTCCATTGCCTTGAGTGAATCTACATTCTAGATCATCCCAGATTTCTTTGGCAGTTTTGAAATACACTAAGCTAGCACTAATTTCAGATGATATGGCATTTAGAAGCCATGAAATGAGCATATCATTGCATCTCTGCCAGTGGATCAGATATTTGGAATTCGAATTTGGTTTCTTATGTGCACCAGTCACAATTCCTAGTTTCAATTTTGATGATAGAGCAATTATCATTGCTCTCTTCCACTGATTATAGTTTTTGTTTGTAAGGACCTGAGTAATTAAACTCATTCCTGGATGATCATTTGGATTTAGGTATAGAGGATGAGATGGAGGAATAGCGAAATGTACCTCAACAGATTCGTACTCATCCATCTCTTCAGTTGCTTGCTGTGTAGAACAAGTCTGCTGTGGTTCTTCAATAGTTTGCTGTGTAGGAGATTGTTGCTGTGTTCCTTCTGGATTTTGACTCTCTTCAGACATCTTCAAATGATTTTACAGATTTTCGTAGCTTTGGAGTTTTGAAATTGGAAATGAATTTGATCTTGTAATGCGGAAGCAAGTAATTGCTCTGATACCATAAAGCAAGAGGCAGAAAGAAATGGTAACAATCAGAGAGATGACAGATTTGGGAGAAAGTTTAGATCACCATTTTCAGTTAATGTGATCTTTCTGTATTTTCATGTAGTAATACATTGGATGATCGAGAGTACATATATCAGGTTTGTTAGAAGATATTTTCTAACAAACTCAATCACTTACAGCCAACAAATTAAACAGAAAGCTAACTGCTAACAACTTTAACACTATCACACCCGACACCCCTGAAGTCTTCTGCTGCTATTACACTCGACACCCTTGAACTTCCACTATAGTGCACTCGACACCCCTGAAGTCTTCTGCTGCTTTGAGACTGATGCTGCTGCTGTTGCTTCTTCTGTTTGTTCTTCAGCTTTTGCAGCCATGATTATGTCTTCATTTATATTCAGTATGCTAGAAACTGCTTCTGCTTGGGTGTATTGATGGAAGATTATATCTTTCTTTCCTTGTTTTCACTTAATGTTGGGTATGATCTCAAATAATGTATCACAACTTTGATTCCGAAGAAGAGTCAAAAGATATGATCAGCTAGTGACCAACGCAACTGTAGTAAATGGTTGAGGCACGACAATCACTTGGAGGACACACATAAGTTGAGATACCATTTTGGGATATGTAGTACTACTATCTTATAATCGTATTTATTCTTTTATTTTTAGTTTCTGTGAACAGAGTATGAAATGAGATGGAGATGTTCCCTATCTTCTAGTCACTGGTTTGTTGCATGTTGGTTCTTGCTCAGTCTGCTGCTCGCCTATGCAGTTTGGTCTGCATTGTTCTTAGTTGGGCTGGTACATGCTATTTTTGGTTTTATAGACTATAAGATTGGAGATGCCGCGCGTATTGGAAGATTTCTATGTTTCTAGTTTAAAAGCAATGGTCCAATGAATTCTGTCTCTTAATTTTCCAAGTTTTTATTTTTGTCAGTAAGTGTTTTTGATTGTTAGCTTTTAGATCTGAATCTTTGGCCATTCTTGTCTTTTAGATGATGTGTCAAGCGGCCAGCATTTTGTCACTTTGTTATAAGGGCTTTGGTTAAAGATTGGCAGAATTCCATGGTTCCTTGATTCCTTTCTGGATGAAGAAAACATTTTTAACAGAACCTGTCTCAGATTTTGTGCCTCCAGCTGCTCATCTCTTTTATCTAAACTTGGATTTATGCTTTGAGTTTCTTGTTATGATCTTTTGTCTACTTCATGTTTATGTGCCTAAAGACCATTCAGTTGGTGTAACATTGTTCCATGTTTTGATCTTTTACACATTTTTTTGTTCTGGTGATTAGTAGGTCTTGGGGTGCAGAGTAATTTATACCTGGATTTCAAGTGCCTTCAATGGTGTTTGGACAACGACTTCAGTATCAGACCAGCTCAGTGATCGAGAAGGTTAAGTACAATGTTTATCTTCTTAGTCATCTCCAACTATCTGTTTGCCTTTAACTTCATTCATGTGATTAGTTTCAAGTTTTGTGGCTTTCCTATTATATATGGATTTCGAGTAGTGGTTGAAAGTTCAGTTATTGTTGAGCAATTTGAAGTCTTTTAGTTTCTGAAGATTTATCTTACTAACCTAATGAGCTAATATTATCTGGCTAACTAGCCAAGGATGAAATGGAATTCGTTCTACTAATAATTTTTTTTCCTTTGTTATTTTAAATGACTTGAAATAAATTGGCATAAGGGCTTCAAATCTGCTTATTTTCCTTCTATTATGGGCTTCAAAAAAAAGGTAAGCTTGAATTGGTCCCCATAGTTCTTGCATGACAACTCATTCTTGATTGGGTCTAGAAATCTCTCTATCACCTCTTACTATCTACCTGATACGCACTTTAAGTATCCGTTTTTTGGGCGCCCTTTCCTGGTTTAGTTATTCTCTTCTCAGTTTTGACTTTTTGGTTGCATGGACTCTACAGTGGCCCATGTTTTACCAAAACAGACCATTCTAGTGGAAAACATGATTATCTTTTCCACCTAGCCAAGGTCTAGTTGAACAAACATCCTTCGGATGCCTCATCTCTTCAAAAATTATGAATTTGATCATAGAAGCAATATATGCTTTTGGTGTTTACATAAAAATGAGTTAAAATAAGGTGCCCTAAACTGGTGCTTGTTCGATCTGCTGGTTAATCTTGTGCAGTTGTGCTATACCTAAGCATTCTGGTGTACCATTTGCTCATCAAGCAACATGTACAAGCTATTCAATGGTATTGCTTGTCTGTAATATTATGGGTTTTCAGTTCATTCTAGTAAATGCTCCTCATTCTCCAATTGTGATGTCTGACATTTCTTTCTTTTTCAGGAGCAAGTGGACCCATTTTTTCTTGTTGCTAATGAACTATCAATTCTTGCTAATAGGTTACAGTCAATGGTGGTTGCCGAGGTATAGGATGTCATTTCTACTGTCATGTGATTGGCTAGATTTTTTTTGTTCTGGAAGATGCATGCTTGAATACTTGATTATCATGTCACAATAATAGACTAAAAGTGGACCTCATGCAGTCCCAAAGCTTGCCTCGGCACCCGAATATTTTCTTAAGATGGGAGTGGAGGGGAAGAGATTTAGACCCATGGTAAATCTTGCACTTCATTTAAAACAGTTTGAGTGGCCAACTTTTATGGTTGCTGTAATGTTAGCTTTGATTGCTGCACTGGATATGTAATCTCTTTTTTTGTGGGGCGAACTTTTTTCGTACAAATTTACTTAATAATATGCTTGTCTTTAGAGCCTAGTTTACAGGGAACACCATATATTTTAGTAAGATATTACAGCTTACAAGGAGATACGAACTAGAATATCAATTTTGGCATTGCTTGATTATTTTAAATGAGGACAACTTAGAGAATGAGGTAAGAGTGTATTCCATTTAATGTTCCCTTAATGTTCAGCCTTCTCTATCTTGTAGCTGATCCTTTGAAGTTGAGGCAAAGGCTTAGTTGAGCTGAGTATGGAATGTGTGAATTGTGATGTTAACAACTTCAGGTTAAGTCCATCTTTATTATGGTTAACGGTTGACTGCTCTGCAATTTTTGCACTCTATTTGGTTTTGATTTAGAAATCTCAAATCTCAATGTATTAGTTTTTGAAAATTACAGTGCCACCCCTCATGTTTATATATACAGAGTGTCACTTTTTACTATTAACAGTGTCACTTTATAATATAAAATGTGTTACTTTTGGCCGTAGAAGTGTCACTTTGCATTTTTAATGAAAATTATAATTTTTTCCCTAAAAAAATGTTACTTTTTGGGTTTAAATGTGTCACTTTTAGTCTTAAATGTGTTACTTTCACTTTGAAAAGTGTCTAATTTTTTATAAATGAAAATCATTACGTTTGACATTAAAAGTGTTACTTTTTAACATTAAATGTGTTACTTTTGACCCTACAAGTGTCATTTTGCCTTATAAATAAAAATCGTCGTTATTAACCTTAAAAGTGTCACTTTTTAGTATTGAAAGTGTCATGTTTTAGTATTAAATGTGTCACTTTGCCAGTCAACGTTAGTTTTAAAGTGACATTTTTTTAGTATTAAGAGTGTCACTTTTTAGTATTAAGCGTGTTATTTTGTATTTTAATGAGAATTATAATAAATTTCTCTTTATAGTGTCATTTTTAACCTTAAAATGTGTCATTTTTATCTTTTCAATGTGTCACGTTTAGGCTTTAAATGTGTCATTTAGCATTTCATTAAAGTCCATTAAGGTCCGTCAAGTATCCTTAGGCAATTGATGCTAACGGAGCTGACAAAGGATTAAACTGTAAGACGTGTGAAACATAAGAATTTCGACAATAAACCTTGAAAGTACATGGACACCGAAGCAAAATAAGGAACTTCACATTAATGTGCAAAATAAATTAATTCCATGGCTTGTGGGAGTCAAGCCTAAAACCTCTCACCAAACCTTAAGTACCAAGTCTAAACCATCAACCAAACTTGTTTTTATATTTTTTAGTAACATGTTATTTATTTATTATGACTGGAAAATTCCTAAATGTTTTTTGTATTTTAATCCAACCTGGTTTGATGTGATGGGTAAAAAATTCCAACCTGGTTTGAATAACTTTTGGACTCCTGGGTGGAATTTAGTCCATGCCTGGAAAGAAGGCAAACAATCTGCAGTTCATTAAAGTGCATTACCATTGTTGTAGAAATCTGATTAAAAGTGTCAACTATTCCAATAAATTATTCTTCATTAAAATTCCTTATAAATTTTCTATCAGTACTTTTAACTACACTAGTAACGTTTATGTGTGTTGCACGTAGTGTTAATAATTTTAAAAAAAATAATTTGCTAGTTTCTTTATTTTTCTGTTTACTTTTAATTATTAGATGTTTTTTGTATTTTAATAATTACAATTTTTGAAAATTATAAATTGTGCTGTTGTGCTTTCAACTTTTTTGATATTTTATTTTCTGGTCATTTATAATGTATACTTTTAATCATTGTATAGAAATTTATCCTACAAATTTGTTTTTTTATTAGTTATTTTCATTCTCTCTTTTTATTACCAAACATGAATTCATTCACTTTTATGAGTGTGTGAATTGAAAATAATTCAAACTTACTATCTTAGATAAATATATTGTTGTTGGAGACTTTGTTTATGTCGTTTCTGAAATTTATGACCTCATATAGAAAATAATATATTATGTTAAAGAAATCAAACTTTCAACCCCAAAGTATATATACTTATACTAAAAATACGAAATTCCCTCAAAGTATATATAAAGCTCCACTTTACCCCCCAACCTAAGTTTTGTATCATTTTCATATCTCATTTTATAATTCTTTTCTAGTTTTTCCACTATCCACGACGAAGGTTATCAATCCGACGTTAATGTGCACATGGTATTTCACGTGTAGGGCATTTTAGTCATTTTTTGCAATGCTTTCTCTGCTTTTATTACCCAAAGAGAAACTTCCTTTTCTTCTTCTCGCTAACGCTTTCTCGAATCTTCTCATGATGACCTCGTATGTAAATTTTAAGTGAGAAAAAATTCAAAAGTGTATTAATGTTTTATTCAAATTATTATTTAGAAAAATAAATAAAAATAGAGCGGAATCATATCAAAAATATTAAACTCAAGATCAGATAATCACACTTATGTGTCATGGCCGTCACGAATAAGAACCCGCCAAAAAATTAAAGACGTACAACATAACACACAAGCATACACCAAGCATATACCAAGAATTTCCCTTTTTCTCCCTAGTGCAACATAATACACAAGCATACACCAAGAATTTCAAATCTCATATTTGAATCCATCACATACGTATATGATAATGATGAGACAAACCATAGTTCAATCCGTTTTCATCGTCCATAGCTTCAACTCCAACAAATTTCTCATCGACACCGTTGATATTGTTTATGGTTTGATTGAAGCAAATTCTCAATTTTAAACATTATTCACCACACCATATTTATCACTACGATTACTAGACGTGACATCTCATCTCCAAATTTGACATGGAATATAGAAATGCTAAAAAATTACATAGTGGGCCAAAGTGGATTCGGTGGATACTTTAGGGGAAAATTTGTATTTTTGACTAATTTCGATGGGGCCAAAATATGATTAGCTCCCAAAATTGCACGTCAAATCTCACATTGCACCCCAACCTATGAAGTGTCTCACTTTCATAACTTATTTAGTTACTTGTCCGACTTTGCCCCTGTCCGTCTATGGGCATTAAAAATAGTAACTAAAAATGGTATGTGCATATCACATGAAGATTATTTTGGTCATTTTGCTTGGTGCACAAAATGAGAATTGGCTATAAATTCAGTATTTAATTAACCATTTAGTGTTTAGAATATGTTTTTAAATAAAAATAAAAATAATTATTTTAATAATTCAAAAATAATTATAGGGTCAAATTACAATTTCCCCCCAAAGTCAGGGCCGGCCCTGGGCAAGGGGGCACCAGCCCAGGGCCCAAACTAATTAGGGGCCTAAATTTTTGTGGGTAATAGTATTATATTGAGTTAGTGTTTTTTTTAATGCAACTAGCTGAAGAGGCCCAAAATCCAATGAAAACAGCCAAATTTGGGAATTTTCAAACTTAAGACACGATCCTGACTCACTTCATACATTCCAATTCGACAATTCTCAAACAATCCAATTAGTAATAGTTATAGCCTTAATATTTCTTGAGTATGTTATGACTTGGGTCACTTATGTATAAATATTAGGGGAAAATATTAATACACTAAAATTGATGAATCGCGGTTCAAAAATAGACTAGCAATTATATTATTGAACCGCGGTGTAAAAATTAATGCACTAAAATTAATGAATCGCGGTATAAAAATAGATTAGTAGTTACACTATTGAACTGCAGTGCAAAATTAATTCAATAAAAATTGATGAATCGCGGTTCAAAAATAGACTAACAGTTACACTATTGAACCGCGGTGCAAAAAATAATGCGATAAAATTGATGAATCGCGGTGCAAAAATAATGACCTTCATAGCGCGCCCACGGTTCATTAACGGTATTGTAGTCATTTTGTCACTAAAAGTGACTTTTTCGATTAAAAATAAAAAGGGTGTACTTTAGCGATTAAAAGTTTCAAAAAGTGGAGCGGCCCGTAATTTTTTTAAAATATTAATTTTGGTTATTAAATAAGGGCCTTTTCTTGAGCTTCGCCTTGGGCCAATTAAATGCTAGGAACGACCCTGCCCAAAGTATCCACAAAATTGTATAGTTTACCCCAATGTAAAGTTTGTCTCATAATGGTATCTGACTTTACTTCCCCCCCCCCCCCCGCATTTTCCACCCTACCACTGATGGACATTAGAAAATTCACGTTAAATAACATGTGGTCTTCCACGTACGGGGCGAAAATGTCATTTCTCTTATCTGATTAAGGAGTAAATATATTAAAAGTACAAACCCTAATCTCACACCATTTCTTTCTCTCTTTTCCCGGTGTAAATTCTCATATCCGGGTCCACCGTAATAGCCGCAATCTCCAGTTAGCCCCACCATAACCACCGCCATCTCTGGGTGCAAGTTTTCATATCCGGCCCAAACCCTTCCCACTCTAGTCACGCCTATCATAACTCTAGTGTCGTCCTCCTTCGATTCTAGCCAAGCTCCATCTCCGATCTCCCTCATTCTCTCCCCTGCAAAAGTCGTGCTTAAAGTAGAAATCAAAGGCTATAGAGTATACTTACTAAAAACCCTTGAAAAACATGCAATTGACAGAAAACACATAAACCTTATTGACGAGTTCATCAGAGAGAGAGAGAGACGGGCTTGAATGAAGAGAAATAGTTATGTGTTTTATTGAAATACTCTTCAATTTTGCGGGAGAAAATTGGGCATACGGCCGATATGCATATGGCTTAAAACAAAGTATCAAAATTGAAAGATGTTGAAGAAGTTATGACCTTAGATGATTTTGACCTCATAGAAGCTGTCATGGCGATCAGGTTGGTTTATTTAAAGAATTATGAGAGATAAAGTAAAGGTAAAATCATGTAAGAGGATGAAGGGGGATGAGAAATTGATTGTTTTCGATGGTGGATGGGTTTCACCAGAGAAGGTGGGTACGTGGATCCAATTTCATGCATGAAATTGAAGATGGAGACGTGTAACTATGGGTAAGAGTTTTTTTTTAAATATCTTTCGTTTACTTTGTTTTCATTATCAAGATAAGAAAATTGACAATGAAATGGAAAAATGCATATCTATCATCTGGGTTAATTAAGAGAGAAATTTAAGAGAAAATTTGGAGGGAGTAGACAAAACCAAGATGCATTTAGATTCATTCTTACAAGTACTTGAGTGATACTTCATCCGGTTCGGGTAAAAAGTCAATTATTTCATTTTAAAATGTTTCAATTAAAGGGTTTACCCTCAAAATTTAAAGCATGAAAGTGATACTCCATCCGTCTCAAAATTATTATTTTGCTTTTTTTTTCGTTTGTCTCGAAATAATTGTCTTCTTTGAAACATTATTTTTTAGAATAACAATTTTTTATCCTTACCTTTTTCATCTTAGTTTAATTATATGTTACATATGCATGTACTTTAAAGTTAACTATAAATCAAATTCATATTAATACTACAGTCAAATATATATTTTAAAACCGTATGTCAAGTAAACTCAGACGATAATTTTGAGATAGATGGAGCATTTTACTACTAATAGATTATTAAAAATATTATTTTATTAAAAAAATTAACTTTTAAACAGGATATTTTTGCCCGAAACGTTATATTGTATATTTAAGCCGGCTGTTATTAGATCTGTTATAGATTGAGTGGTTTTTCCCTCGGTTTGTCTTTTGCAGTAATTTGTTGTGGGCCTTGTGGCAGATTATCTTGTTCTTACTCTCTGGTGTTTTATTTGGTTGATAGGCTAGTCGATGCCTAAAGCTTATTGAGTTATTGCCGTAGGGATGGTAACGTCTGGTACGATACGATAGCATGAACCAGTAAAATACGATTATAAAGCAGGTTTACAGAGATAAATGACACGATAAGTCCAACACGACACGGTATAACACGAAACACGACACGAAAGACACGAAATTGTTAATATATTTAAATTAATATTTATTGTTATATTTATGATCAAATAAGATAGATAATATGAAAACACGATAATAAGGCACAAACATAATACGATAACACAAATTGACACCCCTAGTTATTGGTCTCTTTCTATGCGTGGGTTTTTTTTGCTGTCATGGGGCCTCTAAGGTGGGGGGGGGGGGATCTCCTGGTATACGGAGTTTCATTTTTTTAATAAAAATATTCCTTGTCGGTCACTGTTATCATAAAAGCCACAAAAAAAGAAGACGGGTCCACCTAATGAGGGGGATTTACACAAATGGTCAAGTCAAAGATGACTTGGTCATTTATAACCTCACTTCAAAAAAAAAAAATACTTTCATAGCCACTTTAATATAAAAATGTCATCAATACCCTTCCCTACCATTTGCGTGTTCATGCCTCCGGCTACGGCACCAACCACTCAAAATGCGGCAGCACATACTTCTCATAATGCCGCAGCACCTACCAGATCTTCTCCTGCTGCAGCTCCAGTGTCCGCTCCAGTGATCGACCGCTCCTCCTACCGCAACACCGGTGAGCTCGCCAGCTTCGGTGGCGATCAGATCTCCTCCTTCGCCGAAGATGAAGAAGACGAAGATGAAACAACGTGGTCGACTTGGACGACCACCCGGTCAGAGGCGGGATCATTGTCGCCGGACGAACCAGCCGGACGCCATTGTCGCCGGAGATGAAGAAGATGAAGATGAAACAGGTGGTCGACTAGTGACCATTGGGTCGTCTAGTCGACCACGTGGTCGTTTAGTCGGCCGGGGCTATTCGTCGGATCCCTTTTTGGTCAGTCAAAGGCTATATATGTTCATCATCCGGGTCAAATGGCTATATTTGATAAATGCCACTTATATAAAATATTACAAACCTTAATCCGACCCATTTAAAATTAAACTTATTTAATACAAAATATTTGAGTTTTAATATATTTTAATATATTTCGACCTATTACCTGTCCTAACTCGACATAATCCGACCCAATTGTGAGGCCTAACTGTACTCTATTTGTACTAACGTTAACACATTAATTAATATGTACTACTATTAATTTAAATTAAATGGTGGTGAAGAATTAATTAAGATTGTAAAAATGGATTAATCAAACCTGCAAAAGCTGCATTTCTTGCTGCAAGACGAACTCCATGTAAAGCCGGGAGAGTGTACTTTTTCCTTTGAATGGGTAAGGTAAAATAATTGACCAGAAAGTCATTTGTAGCGGCACTCACAAAATATAAAGGCATCTCTTACAAGTTTTTTTGGTTCATTTTTTAGTTGTATGTTGGAATATATATGTTTATAGCTTCTTCTTCTCTTTTTTAAAGTAAGTGTGACGTGAGGATTAGAACCAAGGACCTCGAGGTTTTTGCTTAACATAATTATGTGGTAGTTTAGTTGTATGCTGTCGTACTTATATTAATGAAAATAGTGTTTCTTGTTTGCTCTAAGATAATCGGAGTTGTCCTACGTGTATCTCTTCAACAACATTATCCATTTTGTGTCATATCTCTTCGATGTAGAACATTACGAATGTTAAGACTAATGGTTATTGGGTGTGCAAGGGAAACATCCTACACACTGTTGATGCATTGCCCAATTGAGATGTTGGTTCTAAATCGCTTTTCTTATTTTCTTTTTAAAAATTCTTTTAGTAATCCCCCTATTAATAAATACTACAGGAATGCAAAATTAGTAACATAGTTGACAAAAGGCCTCTCAAATATTGGTGTAATGATCGATGATTTTGACTTTGTTAGGATTGATGATCAATGCAAGAGCTAAGGCTTAATTTCTAGTGGATATATATTAATGTACAATTTGAGACAGCTCATGAGGTGGTAGTTTGTGGTTCAGTTGTTTTCCTACTTCATATGTTGCAGTCCTTTGTTTGATACATATGTGCAATCTTTGTCTAATGTTATATGATGCACAATTTAGGATTAAAAAACAAAAGTAATCCCGATGCACAATTTTTATTTTCGGATACACAAATTGGATTACCTATTAAGAAAATTTTGATGCACAAGTTTGGATTTGCGATACACAATTTATAATTAGAATGTAAAAGGAAATCCCGATGCAAATTTTTGGATTGTGTTGTACAAACTGGATTATCTATGAAGAGAAAGAAAACTCATACTACAATCGGTTTAGCTTTTCGGTCAACGGCGATGTTAGACAAGTTCTCATGCGCAACTTTTCTATGAATAGTAAATCATGGGAAAAGTTTAAAGTTAAAAAAGGAAAGAAAATCAAAAATGAGAAATGAGAGCACGTTTTTCACTCGAACCGATATACTTGGAATATATTTATTCCAATCATACATATATACTCCAATATATCAGATCAAAGAAAAAACAAATCCTACGTAACATAAATAACACTTCTGTATTTGTGGGATGCACAATACAAGAATATATATCTTCTATCAAGGAGGTAAAAATGTAAAATTTCTTAGATAATATAAATTATTCTTCGTTGACTAATTATCTACAACTTATATACGAGAACATGCATCAAAATATTACTTATATCTGAGTACACATGCATCAAAATTTCAACATAAGCATGTTTCAACAAAGCACGATTCCTTATCCCTCTAAACCAAAAGACAAAAGTTAATTGACAATGAAAGAATCATAGCCGTGGCGAATCAATTGAAACGGTCAACCATATAGAAACCCCTGAGAAGAGGGGCAACAAGAAGAAGCGAGAATCAAGCAAGCGCAAAGCGATAATGAATTTGACACAAGGTGTGAAAGCATCGACACCTGATCAAGAAAATCGAAAGAAAAAAAACAAAGGTCAACTCAAAAGAGAAGGGAGACAACAAAGAAGTTTGTGAAGTCGAGATTTCAAGTGACGATGATGACACGTTTATTATGTGGAAGGAAAAACAATTAAAAAAAAGAAAAAGAAAAGAACTAATGTTTGGAGCTTACATTATTATGCATGTGCTCAAGCCATGAAATTTGAGAATAGAATTTACTTTCGGTGGACTAGAAATATTATTATCTTTTTTTATTTTGTTCGCACTAATATCAGCATGAAATTAAGATATCTGTTAATGTGACTTAGATCTCTTGCCTTTAACTTAATGAAAAAAAAAAGTTTGACAACAACATTGGACACCACATGCAACGCACGTGCCCTTCCCTAATTAGTTCAAAAAAGAAGAAAAAGAGAATAACTTGAACAAGTAAAAATCCAAGGACCACGCTTTCGGATTACTTGCTCCTCTCTCATTCTTTTTGGATTTATTCTTCATATTTAATGATCAAAGTGTTTCTTGATACGATCAATTTGTACAAATTCTGATAGAATAATTTGTACCGAGGAAAAGATAAAGAAAATTATTCATTTCTTTGTTATCGACTTGAGGAATAAAGGAATTGCAAAACAACAATTTTTGGAGACTTTTTGTATAGAATAACTTTGGAACGTTTAAACCAAACATTATTCTTGGTTTTAGTTACTTTATATGTTTTTCACTTGTTAGTGCACTTTTTGTGGGTTAACAGTTAACTTTATTCCTGGTTGGAATAACTTTTGGACTCGTGGGTGGAATTTAGTCCATGCTTGGAAAGAAGGCAAACAATCTGCAGTTCATTAAAGTGCATTACCATTGTTGTAGAAATCTTATTAAAAGTGTCAACTATTCCAATAAATTATTCTTCATTAAAATTCCTTATAAATTTTCTATCTGTGCTTTTACCTACGCTAGTTAGGTACACGTTCCTTGCACGTGTTCGTAATGATTTTTACGAAATATTTTGTATTGATTTTTTTAAATTTTAATTATTATTTTTATATACGAAAAAACTATATATATTTCTGAAAATTGTCATTTATGAAATTTAATATATATTTTTCACCAGAAATAATAAATATTTATATATTTATATATATGTAAATATATACATGCATACATATGTGTGTGTGTGTATTTCTCCTATGAATTAAATTAATTATAAAAAACTAAAGTGAGATTTGATAGAAACTTTGATGGGATATTTGCTTTTTTGACCTAATTTTTATGGGGCCAAAATACGATTCGCTTCCGGAAGTATTTACTTAAATCTCACGTTGCACAATTACCTGTAAATTACGTGTCTCACTTTCATACACAATTTTTCTATTCATCTCACTTTTCCCCCTCACGTCCATGAAAGTTTATAATATTAATGAAAAATGACACATTGGATGTGACATGAGGGTTATTTTGATCATTTTCCTTGGGTGCAAAGTTGTATTTAATTATAATTCTATCATTTAGTTAACCATTTGATATTTAAGATATGTTTGTAATAAAAATTAATTAATAATTGTTTCAATAATCAGAAAAATAATTAAAAAATTCTCATAATTAACTTTAAAGTTAATAAAATATCCCAAAAATAAAAATAAAATTTTATTTAAGGGAAAATTAGACTATTAGTCCCTGAACTTTAAGCAATTCCATTAGGGACTGTACAACGCAAATGCACGCCACACATCAAAGAATACAAATTTTAGACATCGATAGTCTCTTACCCTAAATCCGTTAGTTGTAATGCCATAAAGTCAGAAAAATATGGGTTGTTTGTAACATCATAGAAACAAGGGGGTCATATGAAAATTGCAAACAATTGCAATCCAATATTGGAAGAAGAATATGTCACCAACAAGTAAACTAACCTCTCTTTAAAGGTTAAAAAGATATGAATAATTAATGATAACTTTTGTCACACATTGAAAAGATGAAAACACTTTAAAGGTTTAAAAGAGATGTACAACAAAATAATTCAAAATTGGTTGGTGGAAAAAATAGAGGGAAAACCTAAATTTGGTGGAATTTATATATATATGGTCAAAGATAGACACTTGGACACTTGGGGCATCGTGAGGATTTTTGATTTAGAATTAATGTTAAATCTGAAATTAACTTATTTATTTTTTGACCTTATTCAATGGTGAGTGATTTATTAAATTTATGATTATTTTGGTAATTGTTCATGGAATTGATTAGCAAATAATAGATTATTTATTTAACCTTATTCAATGGGGAGTGATTTATTAAACATTATTTTTGTACAAATATTATTTTTTATCATGATAAATTTACTTGTTTGTCCTTAAATAAATAGAGAATGATTTATTAGATAAAATGTTAATTTTATCCATACATTAATTTCTAAGAGACAACTCATAATTTTACGGTAGAAATAGATATACATACTCACCTACTCTTCTTACACATTAATGTTGTGTACCTGGCTATGTCTTCATCTATTCACCTGCTCAATTATGTATAATTGTGATTTCTATTGAAGTCTGATTTAGCAATCTTAATATACTACATGGATTAGAAAATGAATGTCACTTCATGGGAATCAACTTCTTGTTATGATTATTGAAGCTTTGTTTAGACCAATCTGAACTAAGTTATTTCTATTCAGAACTTAATATGACACTGTTGTTGTGCCAGAGGTGGTATATGTGCTAGATTAAATAACTACCTAATATTCATTTTTGTGCATCGTAAATTTGTTCTGATCTTCACATGTTGAAGAAAAAAAAATGCCTCCCTACTTAAATAACAAACACATCATAACATTATGAAATGCATACAACTGAAATATAAAATAAAATTATCAAATGCATACCTTCCGCTATCTACTATTGCATACCTTCTTCTTGTTAATGCATAAATGATCTATATTCTCATTCTTTGATTCTTGGATATCTGTGCATTTCAGGCCTTGGGAAAATAATCCATCCCTCCCAAATTTGACTTCCCTTTGAGCAGTAGTGGATAGAAGAAGGTATGCATTTCATAATTTTATTTTATATTTGAGTTTTATGCATTTCATAATTTTATATTGTGTTTGTTATTGAATTCTGCATTACCCAAAAACATCTATAAAAACATAAACTACTCTTCCTGTCAATTTTACAATTGGTCTTTGCAATGAAACTCTGATAAAATCTCAGAAAAGAAGTAATGTTTGGAGCTTACATTATTATGCATGTGCTCAAGCCATGAAATTTGAGAATAGAAGTTACTTTCGGTGGACTAGAAATATTATTATCTTCTTTCATTTTGTTCGCACTAATATCAACATGAAATTGAGATATCTGTTAATGTGACTTAGATCTCTTGCCTTTAACTTAATGGAAAAAAAACGTTCGACAACAACATTGGACACCACATGCAACGCATGTGCCCCTCCCTAGTTAGTTCAAAAAAGAAGAAAAAGAGAATAACTTGAACAAGTAAAAATCCAAGGACCGCGCTTTCGGATTACTTGCTCCTCTCTCATTCCTTTTGGATTTATTCTTCATATTTAATGATCAAAGTGTTTCTTGATACGACCGGTTTGTACAAAATTCTGATAGAATAACTTGTATAGAGAAAAAGATAAAGAAAATTATATTCATTTCTTTGTTATCGACTTGAGGAATAAAGGAATTGCAAAACAACAATTTTTCGAGACTTTTTGTATAGAATAACTTTGGAACATTCAAGATAAAATAATATTTTTCGAGACTTTTTGTATATGATAATTTTTTAGGACTTTCTGATATTTTTTCCTATTTTCTTTACATCCATTTAAACAAATCGGGAGGATTTCCACCGATTCACCCCACCCTACCCAACGCCGCTGGATTCAAAGTTTCAAACCCAGACTTGTTCCTGAACCATAGTCAAGTTCTGTGACAGAACCAGATGTCCGGGTTTTCGTCCACCTCGGTTTGAATAGCACAAGTAACACATTTCGTTATTTATAATTTTAAATCGTAGTTCTGTCACCAAATCAAAGAGGTGCAGCGGAAGCGTGGTGGGCCCATAACCCACAGGTCCCAGGATTGAAACATGGCTTTGATAGATCAGTGAAAGCTTCCTATTGGTCGATTTTTTTTTGGAATGCACTGTAACTCTCGATCTGTAATTAAAAAATTGTTCACATTTTACCAAAATTGTCCTTATTAATTACTTTCTAATCAAATGTGGTGTTCAAACTTTGCAAAAGAGTAAGATGATTTAAAATAGTAGGATGTTAAGAGTAGAGAGAAAAATAATCATTCAACTTGTCAACAATAATTGCATTTAAATAAAGGTAGATCGATCTTTTTATAAACTTCCTTAATCTATTAACAAATTTCATTCAAGTCATTTCTTTCAATTTAACTCAAAATATGTAATGACAAGAATATATTCGTGTAAGAATACAAAGAACAATCTAGTAGAAAATATGCAATGACAAAAACCCTAAAATCATGCCACTTCTTTCAATTTCTATAGACTTACAAAGTATATCCTAAATAAATACGAAAAAGTAAATCCTAAAACTTAAGGGAAAAGTGTGCACGTTTAATTTTTCAAAGTTATTGCCTCCACTTTGATACCTTTCAGAAATTGACGCTTTAACCCACTTTTGACTTCAAATCATCCTCCCAAGCTTCTATTTTGATATGTGGACCCCTTAAGCTTTGTAGAAACCTTCCTAAACTTGCCAAGATCATATCAATATCAGTAGTCTAAGAGTTCATATTGATGCTCATATTACCATAATACAATAATTGAGAAGCCTTAATTAGATCCGAGCTGATGATCATAACTTGTGGTGCATGTGTAAGAACTAAATTGGAAGAGGCGTCTTTTAAAACTTGTGTCTTCTAATGTTTATTTAAAGGCTTGTATGCTCTTGGTTGTGAACATCAACAAGATTAGACAGAAATTACACTAAACTTGATTGGCCAGTATTGAGCGAATAATCTTTTTTTATTCTTTACTTACAGAGAAATCTTTGTCTTTTTTTGGCATCAGCTACTTTGATGTTTGTTTTGTGAGTTTTTTTTTTCTCTTTTCCTTTTCTATTCACCTGACCTCGCCCTCTTTGTCTTTCTCTAATTTTAATCGCGATGCATCGGTTTGAAATGCCGATGCATCGATTTGGAATTACGATGCAATGATTTGGGAACCGCGAGGCATCACTATGTTACACAATTAAAAATCATGCATTGGGATGCATGATTTTGTGCATTGCGATGAATGAACGGAAACTTTGTGCCCACACATTTGTTCATTAAGGATATACTCGTCCTTTTCCACTAAAAATGCCTTTTACTGGTTAAAAAAACCGTGGATCGTTGCGGTTACATTATCACTGTAAGGGACCGCCCGATTATCACGCTTAATTAAACTCATTGAAACATTTTTTTGTTGGGTGGTGGGGGTTGCAGATGTTCTTTCGGCATCCTTGTTCATGATATGAATATATGTAACTTTGATTGCTTTCTCGATTCTCTCGATTCCTTTTGGATTTATTCTTCATATTTAATGATTTTGAAACTTGAAACGTGTTTCTTGATACAAAATTTCGATTTAACTTCAAAAAGAAAAGTGAAATTATCTTTTGTTATAAAGGATAGGACCCTAAGTATATGTGTTTAAAGGAATTGCAAAACAAAGAAATATGAAATGAATATGAAAAATAGAAAGAAAAGGAATAAGAAAAGTGTATTTCTTTTTCTTTTACCTATTTCTTTCTCATTTATTCAAAAGAAAAGGAACCATTTATTTTTGTTTAAAAGGAAATAAGCCCCACAACCATCCATGCCTTCTTTCATTTCAACTCAACT
>JABEVN020000176.1:0-67802 GCA_013146195.2 Codonopsis lanceolata | reverse complement strand
ATATATATATATATATATATATATATATATATATATATATATATATTTAAAGTTGGTGAGGAGCACTATGGTTGTGCCACCTCACCACCTTTAGATAAATCTTCATTCTAAGTGGAATTTAAAAACCTTTGGTTTTCTAGCCATTTGCTAATAATAATACCTAATAACAATCAATATGATAAGGGTATTAGTATTAGTATATATAACTTCTTCTATTGTCAATAGTAGAAGACTTATATTTAAAAACTTTTATAACTAACATTACTTCTAACCAATGTGGGATAAAACTCTTCAAGGTTAGATATTACTTCTAATGACTCACTTTTAACATCATACTTTAAGCTTTGATATCTTATTCATCCAAAACTTGATTTGGACAAATAAATATATCATTTCGATGTTTTTGCAGTAGAACACATTTACACAATTACTTTTGTCAACAAATGACACGTAAAGAAATTTGTGCCTCAAGTTGCACAATTTCTTTTCTTAAAACACTAATTTTTTAATAAGTATTATACTTTAACTCTTGATATCTTATTCATCCAAAACTCAATTTGGACAAATAAATATATCATTTCGATGCTCTCACCGAAGTACACATTTGCACAATTACATTTACCAACAAACAAATGACACGTAAAGAAATTCGTGCCTCAAGTTGCACAATTTCTCTCACTAAAAACACTAATTTTTTAAACAAGTATTATACTTTAAGTCTTGATATCTTATTATCAAAACTCAATTTGGACAAATAAATATATCATTTTGATGCTCTCACCGAGTAGAATACATTTGCGCAATTACCTTCGTTAACAAACAACGATACGTAAAGAAATTAGTGCCTCAAGTTACACAATTTCTTTCACAAAAAACACTAATTTTTCAACAATAGAAGAGATGTATCCCACATTGGTTAGAAATTGATGTTGGTTTTAAAAATTCTATTATTAAGTACCAATAGAAGAAATGCATCATGCATCATACATTGGTTGGAAAGTGATGTTGATTTTCAAAGTCACTAGAAAACCAAAAGTTTTAAAGCTTTCCATGGATGCTTTAGAATGAAGATTTATAAAAAGGTGGAAAGGTGGCACACAACTATAGTGCTCCTCACCAAATTATATATATATATGATAAAATATTTTTTTACAATTATTACCAATAGAAGATGTATATCTCACATTGGCTAGAAAATGATGTTGAGTTTAAATTATTTTATATTATTATAAATAAAAGAGATATATAACACATTGCTTAAAAAGAAAATGTTAGATTTTAAAGTCTTTAAAAGACTAAAGACTTTCACTTTTACAAGAGATGTATCTCACATGGTTACAAAATATCTACTATTATTACCAATAGAAGAGATGTATTTACACATTGGTTAGAAATTGATGTTTGTATTAAAAATATTATTATTAATTACTAATTGAAAAGATTTATCATACATTTGTTATAAAGTGATGTTGATTTTAAAGTTTTAAAACTTCTACCATTATTACCAATAGAAGATGTATATCACATTGGTTAAAAATGATGTTGATTTTTAATTATTTTAGATTATATAAAAGACTTACTATTATTAGTAATATAAGATATAGATATATATATATATATATATATATATATATATATATATATATATATATATATATATACTTTTGGTTTTCTAACCATTAACTAATAATAATACATAATAATAATCATAATGATAATGAGTATTAGTATTAGTATATATAACTTCTTCTATTGTCAATAGTAGAAGACTTATATTTAAAAAAAATACAACTAACATTACTTCTAACCAATGTGGGATAAAACTCTTCAAGGTTAGATATTACTTCTAATGACTCACTTTTTAACATCATACTTTAAGCTTTGATATCTTATTCATCCAAAACTTGATTTGGACAAATAAATATATCATTTCGATGTTCTTGACGAGTAGAACACATTTACAATTACTTTTGTCAACAAACAAATGACACGTAAAAGAAATTTGTGCCTCAAGTTGCATAATTTCTTTCACTAAAAACACTAATTTTTAATAAGTATTATACTTTAACTCTTGATATCTTATTCATCCAAAACTTCGATTTGGACAAATAAATATATGATTTCGATGCTCTCACCGAGTAGAATACATTTGCGCAATTACATTCGCCAACAAACAAATGACACGTGAAAGAAATTGCCTCAAGTTGCATAATTTCTCTCACTAAAAACACTAATTATTTTAAAAAGTATTATACTTTAAGTCTTGATATCTTATTACCCAAAACTCGATTTGGACAAATAAATATATCATTTGATGCTCTCACCGAGTAGAACAAATTTGCGCAAATTACATTCGTCAACAAACAAATGACACGTAAAGAATTTGTGCCTCAAGTTGCACAATTTCTTTCACTAAAAACAATTTTTCAACAATAGAAGAGATGTATCCACATTTGGTTAGAAATTGATGTTGGTTTTAAAATTCTATTATTAAGTATCAATAGAAAATCATCATTACATTGGTTGAAAGTGATGTTGATTTTCAAAGTCACTTGAAAACCAAAAGTTTTTAAAGCTTCCATATGGATGCAAGTATTTCACATTGGTTACAAAATATTCTACTATTATTATCAATAGAGAAAGATGTATCACACATTGCTATAAATTAATGTTGGTTTTAAAATACTATTATTACCAATAGAATAGATGTATCATACATTTGGTAGAGTAATGTTTGTTTTTAAAGTCTTTAAATAGAAGACTTCTACCATTATTATCAATAGAATATGTATATCTCACATTGGTTAGAAAGTGATGTTGATTTTAATTTTAGATAAAAAACTTTTACTATTATTACTAATAGAAGAGATATCTTACATTTGCTAAAAAATGATATAGTTTTAAAAGTCTTTAGATAAAAGACTTTTACTTTTACCGTCAATGTAATAGAAGAGATGTATCCTACATTATTTAGGAAGAGATGTTGGTTATAAAATTTTAAAATAAAAGACTTCTTCTATTATTACCAAATGAGGATATGTATTACACATTGGTTAGAGTGATGTTGATTTTAAAAGTCTACAATTATTAGCAATAAGAGAAATATTTCACATTGTTATAAAGTGATATTTATTTAAAAAGTTTTTGATGATATCTCACATTGGTTACAAAGAAATGTATCTCATATTATTTAGAAATGAGTATTGGTTATAAAAAGTCATTAGATAAAGACATTTTGTTATTACCAATAGAAAATATGTATTCACATTGTTTAGAAATGAATATTGTTTAAAAAGTCTTTTATCCACTACTATTATTACTAATAGAAAATATGTATACCACATGGTTAGAATGTGGTGTTGTTTTTAAAGTCTTTAGATAAAAGACTTAAACTTTCATTACCAATAAAAATATAAAATAAGTATCTCACATTGTTTAAAAATGAATTATGATTTTAAAAGTTTTTAACAAAATGACTTCTAATATTATTATCAAGTTAAATGTTAATTTTAAAAGTCTTTAAATTAAAAAATTACTATTATTATTAATACAAAATATGTATCTCACGTTAGCTAGAAACTTATATTAATTTTAAAAGTATTTAGGTAAAAAATCGTTTAATATTAGTAACAATATAAAAAAATTATAATAGAAGAGATTAACAATCTAATTATAATGCCTAAAAGTTATATTATTATTACAAAAATATATATATCTCATATTATACCCGTGCATAGCACGGGCTAAATAACTAGTATAAGAGAATAATAAACTAAACAAAAGCGTACACGAGATTTACATGATTTAATCCACTCAAAAGCAAGCGAGTAAATTAACTATAAATAATGAGAAATTATAATTGAGAGTTTCGATGTAGTCATCCCTTTAGTAAAATAAAAATTAACATTTTCACAAAGTCCCACACCTTTACGAATATTGTATATGTATTTTTTTAAAGAAACTCTTTACGCTAAACATCACAAAATAATATAAATTGAATCCATTTTATTCAGAATGTAAAAGAGTATTTAACATAAATATAATTATTGTAGTTACTGTTATATTACCTTCCTCTAAGTTTCTTAAATAATTGTCTTGTTTAATTGAACACGTTTATTAAGAAAAATCAAGTGACTCTATTTATATATATATGAGAAATTTAGACCTGTTTCATATGGATAATTTTCAATCGTTTTTCACTTTTATAATTTTCGTAACCGAAAAAAAAGCACTTCATGCATCGTAATACACAAAATAAGATATTTTCATGCATTGCGATGTACGAATGATGCATTGTCATGTATGATTTTGTGCATCGTGATGTATGAAGTGTTTTTTTTTTTTATTTAAATAATATAGGTGTAAATGGTTGAAAACTTGAAAAAAGAGTAACTAACTCAATCATTCCTATATATATTAATGCAATATTAGTTTCATATAAAGTTTTACGCAGTGTATCTGATTTAAAGTATGAAGAAAAAAATACAAGAAATTGTGAAAATGTTTTCCTAAAAATAAAATTTGATGAAATATTAAAAATATTAGACTTCATGTTATACGTGTTGGCCTCTTAACCGATGATCCAAATCTTCTACTAATCCACTCCGTCTGCTCGCGAAATAATAGTCCTAATCTTTTGTTGATGGATCAAAAAAAATTAATTAATTATATTATAAATACCGAGCTTTGTAAAATGTTTCGACACCGGAGATCCTACTCTGAATAATACTCTCTCTCTCTCTCATCATACTTTGCTCTACTTTTGGTTTCTTTATAACAACTATATAATTGTATGGTGTTTTTTCCGTTCTGGATAAATAGTTTCTGTTTGAAAGTTAAATTTAAAAAAAAAAACAATAATTTTAATAGCTAATTAATAATAAAATAATAATTTTATATCTTAAATTTTAGAAATAAACAAAGTGTTAAATTAAATAATTAAAAAAAGAAATAATTAATTTTTCACCCGAACGGTGGGAGTACACGTCACATGGAGATGGCAGACCTTTTCGATCCACATAATATGAACAGAAGATGTACACATTTACCAATTTTGATGTCGAATCCATGAAATCGCGACAAATTGCATCAGTTTTTAAATTCAACTTATGGATCAAATTTTCAAGTCATTCACACTTTGTTTTTTGTTTTTCTATTTGTTTAATTAACTTTTGAACGTGCCGCCCTGGCCACGTCACAATATGATCGATCCTTCCTACGCCTCAGAGGAAAAAAAAGTAATAATAACAAAAAAAAAAAAAACTTTTGAACGTGCTCGTTTGTCAGATATGAGAATATTTTAAGATTAAAAATTTTAAACTTTTATTTTTTAATATGAAAGTGAATCAATCAAAAATTATAGTATCATGTATTTGGAAAAGTAATGACAAAAAATAAAAAAATAAGAGAATAATAAACTAAACAAAAGCATACACGAGATTTACATGATTTAATCCACTCAAAAGCAAGCGAGTAAATTAACTATAAACAATGAGAAATTATAATTGAGAGTTTCAATGTAGTCATCCTCTTTAGTAAAATAAAAAATTGACATTTTCTCACAAAGTCCCACACCTTTATGAATATTGTATATGTATTTTTTGAAAGTAAACTCTTTACGTGAAACATCACAAAATAATATAGTGAACTATTTACCTGTAACAGAAAGAGTATTTAACATAAATATAATTATTGTAGTTACTTGTGTTATAGTACTCTCTCGTTTCTTAAATAATTGTCTTGTTTAATTGAACATGTTTATTAAGAAAAATCAAGTGACTATTATATATATATGAGAAATTTAGACCCGTTTCATATGGATAATTTTCAATTGTTTTTCACTTTTATAATTTTTTAACCGAAAAAAAAAGCACTTCATGCATCGTAATACACAGAATAAGATATTTTCATGCATTGCGATGTACGAATGATGCATTGTCATGTATGATTTTGTGCATCGTGATGTATGAAGTGTTTTTTTCCGGTTACGAAATAATATAGGGGTGTAAATGGTTGAAAATTTTGAAAAGAGAACTAACTCGCAATCATTCCTATATATATATTAATGCAATATTAGTTTCATATAAAGCTTATGTGTATGTAGTCTGCATTTAAAGTATGAAGAAAAAAATACAGTAAATTCGTAAAATGTTTTCCTAAAAATAAAATTTGATGAAATATTAAAAATATTAGACTTGATGTTATACGTGTTGGCCTCTTAACCGATGATCCAAATCTTCTACTAATCCACTCCGTCTGCTCGTGAAATAATAGTCCTAATCTTTGGTTGATAGATCAAAAAAATTTAATTATATTATATTATAAATATCTCAATCATATTTACTCTCTCTATTTTTAATAATTGTTATGTTTTTTTGTCTGTTCCAAAATAATTTTCATGTTTATAAATTTTCATGCATTGCGATGTACGAATGATGCATTGTCATGTATGATTTTGTGCATCGTGATGTATGCAGTGTTTTTTTCCGGTTACGAAATAATATAGGGGTGTAAATAGTTGAAAACTTTGAAAAGAGAACTAACTTGCAATCATTCCTATATATATTGATGCAATATTAGTTTCCTATAAAGCTTATGTGTATGTAGTCTGCATGTCTGTTCCAAAATAATTTTCATGTTTATAAATTTTCATTTTTAGAAAAAATATTTTTACTATTTTATCCTTATTTTTTCTATATAATTTAACTATGGCTAGATAACTATGGTCACATGCACAAATGTATTAAAATAAATTACATATTACATTAATATTTAAAAAATAGTCAATTATTTTTTTATCAACATGAGTTTGGGTTAAACATGAAGATAATTTAGTAATGGATGAAGTAATTTTTTAAAGCACTTATAAATGTGACATGTGGCCAAAATCAAAATAGAAAGAAAACTAAGAGCAAAATGGTAAGTATTTTCCTCAAAAAGAAAGTAATCAGATAATTATTTTGGAAAGACAAAAAAAGAGCTATTCTATTTTGTCATTGAAAATACCAAACTTTACGGTTTGCTATTGATCATTTGATTATAATTTTTTTAATTTCAGTTTTAATTTTAAACCACGGACACCCATATAAATTAATATTAACTAAATTCCTAAGGGGTGGACTATAAAAATGGTAAAATTAGATTTTCACGAAGTGAGAAGTTTCAAATTTGAGTATTCCCATGTTCCCTTTTAGAACCAACAAAGAAAAAAAAAACTAATACTTCACCTTTAGAACTTGGAAAAAAATCTCATTCAATCCAAAAAATTCACGTTTAAAAAGTCTATCTTTTCAAAGATATATAACTAATATTAAAATTAGACATAAATACAAAAATATTGTAGCATAATCAAGATGACATCTGGAGGGTAAAGTTGTAAATTTTTGAAGTTTGAAAGTATAATTTATGAAAATGAATTTTTAAGTAAAATATTCTATAAAAGTATAAATAAAATGAAATGAGAATAATAAAAAGGGCAAACAACCAAAATGATCCATAATTTTTATTTTATTTTTCCAATTGATCCCTTTTGAAAAGAGTTGATTTGAAAAAGAGAAAAGTTACGTCCAAAGTAGGCATTTGATATACGCTAGTGGTCTCTTGGTTGAATGTCGTTAATATTTGGCCAAAATATGAATTATCCCCCAAGGTTTCAATCCAATACCAAAGTTGTACCCAACCTAAGGTTGTGCCAAACTCATACCTAACATTGCAAATTGTCTCATTTTGCACCCTATCCCGAACGGGCGTTACAAAACTAACAAAAAATTAGCATGTGCATCTCACATGTAGTGGTAATTTAGTCATTTTCTTCAAAAAAATTATTTAATTCATCTTCTCCACCCGAACATGGTACACCTCCGACGGCTCCTCACTCCAGGAATTTCAAAGCCACAGCCTCGACATCTCCAATCTCGTCTTCTCCTTCGACAGTCGCTTCCTCGCCACCGTCTGCGACAACAAGACCGTCCATCTCTTTCAAGTTTTGCTCCCACTGACACAGATCTTGATGAGTGAAAACCAAATTTGATCGCGAAAGAGAGAGAGAGAGGGATAGAGAGAGAGGAAGAGATCTGATCCACCTCCATAATCGATTCTTAAAGCTTTTCCACAAAAAAAAGATGAAGCTAAAAGTAACATACATCTCCACCTCCATAATTGATTTCCCCGTAAGGCCGTAATCGATAAGAGGAGGAAGATGTGGCCAAAGGCGAGAGGATACATAAAAATAATCAATTAATTCTCCACCACCTCGATAATCGATGTCCCAATCAATTCGGCTTGCCCGACAATCTCCTACATTGAACCCACTGTCAACATCTTCAACCCGATTGTTCCTCATCTTCTTTTCTTCTCTCCTCACTTTCTCTCTCTACCATTCGCAGATCACCAATAAATCAATAACCCACCCTTAACCCAGATTTATCCTTCCTCTAAAATTACAAACAAATCTATGATTTTCAATCCTACGCTACCGACCCAAGGAAGCTAAATTTGTAAAATGACTAAATTACCCCTACATATGAGATGCACATGCTAACTTTCTGTTAGTTTTCTAATGTCTGTTAGGACTAGGGTGCAAAATGAGGCAATTTGAAATATCAGGTATGTGTTTGGTACAAACCTTAGGTTGGGTGCCGCTTTAAAATTTGGTAGAAACCTAATTCGTATTTTGGCCTTAATATTTTAACTGCTAACTCACCATATGCGTTTCACATTATTTTTCTTAGGGGAAACATGTCATTTTCATACCACACTGTCTACTATTATTTTTCAAGCAATATTCCGATCATCAAGTGACAAAATATACCTATTTTAATTTCCTCCCTAAATTAGATTCAAGGGCAATTTTGTAATTATCTCCATCCTTCACTAATTCATCCCCTTTTCCATCAATCTTGAAGTTTCTAGGAACCATTTGCTGTGAAGAAGAGCCCGTGTTCTCTTCCTCCTCCTTTCTTTCTCAAAAGCTTCAAGATATTGATCTTTAATCTTTTGGCTTTGGAATCAACATATTGATCTTGCTATTGCCAAAGCCATTTGGGTTTATCGAAATTCCAGATATTCTCAAAATAATGTTGAAATTAATTAAATTCTTTGTACAAAACCTAAATACATTTTTTCAAATGATTCGTTCAATTCTCTGTACAAATCCAAATGTATTTTATGATTTTTATCATAATACTTCCTTCGTTTTTGGCAAACAGTGAACTATTCTATTTTGAAATGTTTCACTTAAAAGAGTTCACTTTTAAAAATTCAGGTATAAAAGTGTCATTTCATTACTAATAAGCTACTAAAAGTATTACTCCATCCTTCTCAAAATTATTATCATGCTTTCATTTTTCGTCTGTCCCAAAATAATTGTCTTGTTTGAAACTTTCATTTTTGAGACAACATGTTTACCACTTTATCCTAACTTTTTCATCATACTTTAATTATAAGCCATATACACATGAGTTTTAAAGTAAACTAAGCATCAATCTAAAATTAATAATTCAATCAAATATATTTTATTAAACTGTGCACCAAGTCAACCTAGACGATAATTTTGGAACGAAAGAAATACTATTTTTTTTAAAAGTAACTTTCAAATGAGAACCATTTACTAGAACAGAATACTAAACGTTACACTTAAATCCATAAACGTAACACCATTTAAATGATAAAAATATCTAACTACCCTAGATACATTTACACATTACCCACCCCTCCATTTATTCCCTAAACCAACCACACCCCCTCCAAGACACCCTCTCCCAGAAATCGTCATCTTTCTTCTCTCCCACTCTCCATCTATCTTCTTTCACTGTCATCTCTCTCTCTCTCGCACTCCTCTCTCTCACTCTTCTCTCTCACTCTCACTCTAACCAGCCTCCATACTCTCTCTCAGTCTCTCAAAACCGAATTGGAGTGAGAGAGCTTCTCAAAACAAGAAATTCGAATTGGATTAAGAGAGGAGTTGTGGAAATCAAATTGGAGTGTTCGTGAAGCTGTGAAATCTTTAAATTTCTAGGTATGTTTTTACTATGTTTCAATTCGTTGTAGTACATCGGATATTTTATAAAACATTCGCGATTCACAAGTGGTAGTTATACGAAACATCGACGATTTTGTAGCGGAAGTTTCATATAACTACCGCTTATGAATCGTAGATGTTTTATAAAACATCCGTTGGTTTGTCGCGGTTCTAACTTATTAAAACCGCAGGTTTGTAGTGGATGTTTTATACGAAAACCGCTATGTTGTAACGGTTATTTTGAATTTTTTTTAAAACGTGTTTTTTTAAACGAAAGTTATGTGATATGTGTAATATATATATATATATATATATATATATATATATATATATATATATATATATATATATGTGTGTGTGTGTGTGTGTGTGTGTGTGTGTGTGTGTGTATAATGTTTTATAGACAACTCATCACTTCATAACTTAAGTTGTATTTATTTTTTAGTAATAGATGAAACTCGGACGTTGACGAGGGAAACGTCCAGCACAGGCAGAGGATTTGGGTAGAGTACGTAACAAGGTTGTGACTACTTCAGAACGCAGAAAAGCTGCTGATCAGGCACATACAACCACTAATGAGAGGGATGAGGGTGCTAATACGAGACCCCCATTCATGGAGATGATAGGAGGAGTCCAGACCCCACCAATATTCACCTGTTACGAGAGAGGGTGAGGAGATAGAAGCCTCATTAAACATTATGGATGGCATGATGGGTGTCATGAGTGGCATGATAGGTGGCATGAGTGGCATGGGTGACATGAGTGGTATGGGTGGCATGAGTGGCATGGGTGGTGTGGGTGGTAGTGGTGTAGATGGCGCGAGTGGTAGTTCGAGCACGATGCACGGGCATGGAAAGGATCCGATAAATGCTGATGTATTTACTGCACTACGACATAGATAACAGTTAGTTGATGAAGAGGAGGAGGATAAGGATTTTGGTTTTGGTGGACGATAGAGAGGGGGTCGAGCACCTAGTAGAGGCAGAGATAGAGTAGGAGGTCGTGGTGATGGTGGTGATGATGACGATGAAGTGGATGGGTATGGTTGGATGTTGATGGAGCCACATGGAGGTGGACCCGAGAACACATAGTTGCTTACTGGATTTTGTGGTCATATTGCATCTGCAATATGGAATGAGGAGGTAATTTATTATATTGACGATGATAGTATTGACTCAAATTTATTAAATTGACTATGTAGTATTGTTTTAATATTGACAAGGGATTATTTCATTATGTTCAACAGGAAAGGCCAGTATTGAGTTGTCATAGCTCCGTGGACTGCTGAACAACATTGCCTTGGAGTATAGATGATATTCTCACTCTTCAGTGGATCACTCGAGGTAACATGAGACACTTGAGGGAGTGTATGTTACAGCACTTGAACATGTTGTTGATATCAGCCTTTGTGGAAAGATGGCAACCGGAAATCAACAATTTCCATTTATCGTTCGGGGAGATGATGCTGACATTGCAGCCGGGAAACCCATTTTGGCAAGTACCAAGTTAGCCCAGATCAAGCCGTCTCTAGTCATTCTCGTACGCATGTACTACCAAGATGGACAGTGATGTGAAGAGAAGTGGTATTAGATTTTTGACATTGCAGAAATATTTGAGTGGCGAGACTGTTACAGCTCAACCGAGCGGTTATTTGTTGTGGTTGATGGAGACGACGTTGTTCATGGACAAGTCGTAAAATTGGGTAAATGTTCACTTTCTACCGTATGTGATAGATATCCTTGATATGTCGAATCACGTTTGGGGTGCAGCGACTTTATCCTTTCTATACCGCTAGCTCGGTATAGCATCGAGGATTGGTTGTAGACAGATGGCTGGGTGCTTATCTCTATTATAGGTATAAAAATAAATACTTTGGATACTATACAATTTAAATTATTTTATTTGACGGTATTTTATTGTAGGTTTGGATATATGAATACTTTCCTCAATTCAGACCACGTTGTTCAGCAACATGGACCCCCCAAGAGCCATACACTAAGAGATGGACCTCTTCTCTCGGTGGCGGAAGAAATGATATCGAGACTCTGTTGGAGTGTTGGAGAGTCCTCGATCGGATGACTGTTGATGTCGTAAGTATTTATCATTTATAAATAATGTATAAAATAAAATTTTGGATATTTATATTAATATTTGTTTTTCCAAGTTATTTGGACTCCTTTTACATGTAGGTCATCACAGGAGGTACTGATCAGTTTGTTCTCGAGCATAATTCATTGCGGTAAAATTACTGATTCATACATGCTCAATCGTTACTTAAGACAATTTGGATATATCCAAATGATTCCCGACCGTGTATTCCAATCGACGAAGGTTTATAGAGGTCTGAAGCTTTTGAAGTACATTTGTGTCCACGATGAGATGCTTCGTAATTTCCAACAATGGGAGCATCATTTTATAAACCCCAAGAGTGTCGGATCGAGGGTAGCCACCATTTTGTCCGCCACCGTAGATGGTTATGAACTTTGGTTTCGGGAGCGGACACATTATCGTGTGACGCCGCCGGTTGATGATGATAATGATGCTGATGATGATGATGATGAAACTGAGGTGATGGGGGATCATCAACCACCGTGGATCACCCACGATCGCGGGTAGCCGTTACAGAGGGTATCCCAAAGGTTTTCTCATCCATCGAGAGCTACCGCATATGCATGTAGATCAATTGAGGATCGATTTGAGTCTATTTATCCTCAGCTTAGATCACTCCATCGTTCCAGGCGAGATGCACTTGTAGTCCAGGGTACCTATATGTCTACTGTTGACGAAATTGTTCAACAATTTGAGAATGTATTGTGATATACTTTATGTTTGTGTGATACACTTTATGGTACTTATGTTTTTTAGGATGTACTTTATTTGAACTCGGAGTGTGATGTATTTGTTTGGACACCATTGTTAAAGAAGTTTATTTCGACTTGTTGTGATGTATTTACTTTTAACCCCACTAAACTTTGAAAAAATAACAATTAAGCCTCTACTATTTGCAAAAATAACAATTATTAACAAATAACCACATACTATATCCATCCACCACCATCTCTCGACAATGTGTGAAGTATTCTTCCTCAGTTTTGGACTCAACTATATCCATCCACCTCTTCATAAACGTTGTAGCATAACTTTTCCTTCCTAACAGGTTCCTTATATACTTCTCGACATCCTTCGCTATGTGTCTCTTACACATATGCTGAGTCGTTGGAAAGTAATCTCATATTGCATTCATGAAAGCCAACTCCCTATCCGTGACAATGACATCCGGTGGGCAAACATGAACTAATAAAGCACACAACTAATGTAATGCTCAATCCAATGTTTCACTTTTCTCATTATGCAAGAATGCAAATGCAACATGAAAATTCTTCCACACACATGCAACTTTAATAATTTCCAATAACGACAAATCATATTTATTAGTCTTGTATGTTGAATCAATTAGGAGAACATACGGAAATAAGGCTAGCATCTCTTCAGCCTTCGGATGAGCAAACATAACATCAATCAATACATCTTTGTTTTTTTGGCCAAGTCTCTTTGACCTGAATCAGAAAATATATCTACGTCGACGTATCTCATCTAAAAAATACTTCATTTTTTATTTATTTCTCACTTTCTTCTTTCTTATAATTACCAAAGCATTCCTTACATTTCCTTCTTCAATAGATTCAATATATATTTCAGCTTCACATTAGCACTATAAAGTTGATCAACCCTTTCAATCTTAGTCTTTGTCAATTTCGATGCAGAAGTGTGTTATTTTTCTCTCATTGAAAGTGGATGGTTGTGAGCATTGTTAAACTCGCTAACTTTAACTCTCCAACAATTATCTTTTACTTCCTGCAAAAACACTTCAAATTTACACAAAAGCTTCTTCGAACCATTTTTCTTTACATCTTTTAATTTTTTTACCATCGTACCGATGTTTTCCACCATTTTCACAACCCAACAATATTTTACGATTGTTATCAAATTTAGTTTTACTTCTGGACACGTAAAAATGCATATCCTCGGCACGTCCGGTATCTCTAACCTATTTTTCTGCCGTCTCTCGATCAATGAATTTTTCATCAGTCATAGAAAATGAGATACATCCGAAAAAAAAGATTATTCTTATTTTTAAACTGGTAGTCCTATAAACAAATAACAATAAAACGATATTAATAATATAAAAAAAACAAATTTCAGCAAAATCAACTAAAGAACACTACAAAGTAGCGGTTATATTGATATATAGCCGGTACTGTGTAGCGAAATTAATGCAATACATCCGCTTCCAACAAATGACCCTTTACCATTACATCCGCTTTTTTTAAACAAAATTTGACACATACATCCGCTACATGGTTGCGGTTGTTTTATAAAAAGATCCGCTGGTGGATGTCGGTACTTATGCTAAACATCCGGTGTGGCACAGCGGATGTTTAGCCCAATTATGAATTTTTTAAAAAAAAAATCACTGAAAATACGTATATTTTAAAAAAATAAAAAATAAAATACCTTAAAATAATCATCTTTGTTAGCATTTTGATCTTCATTAGGATTACAATCATAACTCATTATTAATTTTGTTTTTTAAATATGAAGATGATTATGAGGGAGGAAAGTAGATTAAGAGTAATGAGAGTGTTTTCAAACCGGTTGGTTGGATTGGGAGGGTGGTGATTGGTTGAAGGAGTAAATGAAGGGGAGTAAATTGTAGCATTTCCTATTAATTGACCATAAGGGTATTAAGTTATTTTCAACAATTACATGGTGTTTACGTTTAAGATCATTCTTACTAGAAATGGATGGAGTATTAATTAGAGAAAGAACGAGAATCGGTATCATGGGAATAACCGAAAAAGATGATCGGTGTGGCGATGTTGAGAGAGAGAGATTATAGCTTGTATCAAGTGTAGTAAATAAATATAAATTGGGTTGGTGATTGAGAGTTGTACTGACACACTTGATGTGATGGTCATTCAATCTAATTCCCGTTAATTTTTAATCCTTAAATCAACCCACATGCCTTAACGGCATTCACAAATCACAATCATTAATCTTTTAAAAAGTTTTATCCATCAAGCCACGTCATCAACTTATGAACCTCTTATCTATAAACATTTTCTCCACTATACATAAACTCATAAAATGTTTATAGCTTGGAGCCACTACTAAATATTTTGTTCTTATACAATATATATTTGAAAGTAAAAAAAATATTTTGAAAAATAAATATATCTTTTTAGAACATAAAAATTTATAGAATGCATTATAAATATTGATATAATGTATAGTTTCTTTTAATGCCCTTAAACATGTTACCATAATTAAAATAGGTGGAAAAGTAAGGATAAAATGGTAAAAATATTTTCCTAAAAATTAAAATTTTGTAAAAAGACAATTATTTTAGAATAGATAAAAAATGAAAATAGAACAATCATTTGAAAACGAAGGAAATAATATGTCTAACAAATAATTTATACATTTTTAATCTAAAAAAAGGGGGAAATGACAAGATGGCAAGTAATGGACCGATTGAAGATTATGGAGTGGTTCATAGTATCAACCCATGAGGTGATCCACTCCAATGGTCACAGAGCTTTATCACTCATTCTTAAAGCTTTAACAAAGAGCCATTGGAGTTGGCACACTCCAATGGACTGGTTGAAGATTATAGAGTGATAACAACAAATATCGATTTTCTTTCTATCCCCAGTCCCCACCCTGCAAATTTTTCAACCAATCACTAATGTCAACAACTCGTTTTCTATCTTCTACAATTCAATAAAAGAATTCCCTTTATCCAAATATCTCCAACCCAATTCGGAATTCCAACAATCTTAAATCTCAGCCTTAAACATTAATTGTCTCAGAAACCCTAACCCCAAATTCAACAGTTTCAATTCAAGAAAAAAATGGTTGCACTAAGTGATGTAGGACGGGGTAGGAAGAAGTTAAGTTCGTTAACGTACGAACGGACGGGTGATTGATTTCGTTCAATCGGACGAGAGAATAGCAAGATGTAGACACCCTAATTTCGTACCTCTGGTATGTGACATGTCATAAAATATCAAGACCTGTTAAAATGACTAACGAATGTCAAATTACAGGGTTGAAAATACAAAAGAAAAAATAGGATGCGTAAATAGTGAATTACAGGGGCCAAAGTGCCAAAATCAGAAAAGGAAAAAGATGTGGGCACTGCCCACACCCCTTCTGGGAGCCGCTCCCACAAGTGCTGTGGGCTGCCCCCACAGAGCCCCTTCCTGTAGCCTTTTGCCTTTGTTGCAACTCTCCCAGTGCACGGTACAAGTCGATAAAGCTCAGGATTTTCGCCTATAAGTAAATGTATCCGGCACTGAAAATTCACAGAGAGTTCACACATTAAAAATTCTAAGTGCGTGAAAGTTCTCTCTTCGTGGTCTGCTCTCTCTCGAGAACGCTGAGGTTATTCCCCCTCTAGCCCTAAAGCTCTGTCAAATCTCCCCTAAACACAAAAACTCTCCGGCCAAAGTGAACCCTAGTTGCCCTGCTAAGATTCCGCCCTATTTTACCGGTTTAAAAGAGACAAAAAGAGTAGTTGCCCTACCCGATTCCAAACGTCAAATCTAGTTGAAGCAAGCAGTTGCTCTGTCCGATTTCTGACACAAGCAAGCCAGTAAATCCAGCCAAAGCAAGTAGTTGTACCGCCCGGATAAAGAGGCGAAAAGCAACTAAACGGAGCAGTTACGTTGCCCGAAATCAATCAAAAGAAAAGACTCCCTCTCCATGAAACACAGAGTGAGCGCACCCTAGGCCTACCAGAAATGAGCTTGGTACGGGATAAAACCCCCACGCTTCAAGAGGTAGGTCCATTAAAGTTTATTTACTTTTTATGTATAAAAAGTGCTATTTGAAATAGTCCTATGTAAACGAAATAAGCAGTTGTGCTGCCCGAAATTCTATAGCAAATAACAATAAAAAGAGCTATTTTTATGGCCAAATTTTTATAAATGTATTCGCAACTCTATTAATAAGGCTGTTGTAAGTTTGTATTTATTTCCTTATATATATGCAAATATATATTTAAAATGCTTTATTTCAACTGTTAAATAAATATAAAAGAGCATATTTAGTAAAAAAAAACTTGTTTTGAGACTGAAAGGGCAAGTTGGGTGCTTAACCCCTTCCCACCTCATACCTTAGCCTTCGAACCCTTTTACAAATCTGATTATTTTTGGTTTTTCTTTGTTTCCCTTAAAATAAAGATGGTGACTCTGTTGTATATATTTTGAGTCCACAAAATGAGGTCGGGCATATTCCCACACACTTTAAAAGATTTTGAAACCACTCGCTTCTCAGTAGTGGGGGACCGGTTAAAAAACGGGGCACTCACATAAGAAAACAAACAACTACGACTGTTATCTAAAGAAGACATAAACTGAATTGTTATTGCATAAAAGTCGATGTCCAACAATGGAATAACCTCCCCTTTATATAGGCTGCAAAATGGGGAGTCTGAGGCATAGGAAAAGATAAGATAAAATAAATGCATGAAGATATGGATAAGAGAAAAAATCAAAAGACTAGGGATGCACCTCATCATTCCCTTCCATTTAGCTGACAAGTCGACCCATAATTGTCATCTGAATAATACGGGTAGAGATCAGCAACATTGAACGTCTTAGAAATCCGCATGTGATCGGGTAAATCTAGGACATATGCATTATCATTAATCTTCATGAGAATCTTAAAAGGACCAATTTTTCGAGAATCAAGCTTATGATGTCCCCCTCCTTACACTTTGTACAGATAAACCATCACCATATCAACAACTTGGAAGAGCTTTGTGCGACGTTGCTGGTCAGCTGCGGCCTTATAGCTAGCCGTCGTCTACTCCAACTTTTTGTTTACTTTTGCAGTTGTATCCACATGATGATGAGCCAATAAATCAGCAGCTTCACTCTTCTTAAGATCCTTAGGAAGCTTGATAAGGTCAATAGTGGTAGCTAGAGCTCTTCTATATACAATGGCAAACGATGACATGCCCGCGGCTCGTTGTTATGCGCTATTATAGGTAAATTCTGCTTGAGCCAACGCAACATCCCACAGCTTTTTCTTCTCAACACACAAGCACCGTAGTAAGTCTCCCAAAGTACGATTGACTACCTCAGTTTTCCCATCTGTTTGAGGATGAGTTGAACTACTAAATTTCAGCTTCGTTCCAAAAAGTTTCCACAAAGTAGTCCAGGATATAGGAAGAAACTTTGGATCACGATCAGAATTAAGGGTGCGGGGTATACCATGCAGTCGAACTATTTCTTGAAAAAATATCTTGACAACATGGGGCGCATTAGTAATTTACTTGCATGGAATGAAATAACCCATTTTTGAAAAACGATCCACCACAACAAATATAGAATTAAAGCCTCTTTGTGTACGCGGCAGACCTAGAACAAAATCCATAGATAGATCCTTCCAAGGCTGTTCTGGAATATGTAATGGCATATATAATCTAGTGTTCTGGCTATGTCCCTTTTCAATTTGACATATAAAACACTTCATAATCCTCCCGGTATCCATTTTCAACTGGGGCCAAAAATACCTCTCCTCAAGTCGTCAAATGGTTTTGTCCCAACCCAAATGAGCATTAAGTCCTCCAGCATGAAGCTCATGAATAAGTTTTTCCAGTAATAAAGTCCGCGGAATACACAGTTGATTCCCTTTAAACAGATAGACATCCTTAATCAAGAAATCTTTTGTAGGTTGCTTGACAAGATGCTTGGACCAAATACCTCCAAAATATGGGTCATCAACATAAAGTTCAGGGAGAAAGTTGAACCCAATAACCTCATTGCTTACAGTGACAAGAAGAGCTGCACACTGACTCAAAGCATCAGTGAAACTATTAGATACACCTGACTTGTGCTTAATCACATAATTGAATCAATAAAAGTAAGCTGCCCATCGAACATGCATTTTATTTTTAAGATCCCGCTGAAACTGAAACTGCACTAACGAGTGATGATCATAATATAACACAAACTCTTTAGGCAGTAAATAATGTTCCCAATTTTTAAAGGCATGAAGAATAACAAAAAGTTCCTGATCATAAGTAGGCCAGCTTTGGCGTGACTAATTGAACTTCTCACTGAAAAAGGCAACGGGGAGACCTTCCTGTGATATAACTCCTTTTACACCTGTCCCACAAGCATCACATTCCACCTCAAACACCTTGTCAAACTTAGGTAATGCAAGTACATGGGCCGAAGTGAGTTGTCGTGTGATCTCCTCTAAAGCTCATGTGGCGTCGGGGATTCATGCGAAAGGACAAGACTGATTTAGACAGTCCGTGATAGGTGCAACAATGTTACTGAAATTATGAATAAAACACCTATAAAATGTTGTCAAACCATGAAAACTGCGTACCTCAGTGATGGTGGTAGGGGTAGGCCACTCAGCAATGGCCTAGATTTTCTGATTATCAACCTCAACGCCATCCTTGCTAACCACATTCCCCAAGAATAAAACATGATCTACCATGAAATGACACTTCTACAAATTAATGTAAAGTTGATTGTCTCGGAGAACAGTCATAACTTGTCTAAGATGGCCCTTATGTTCCTCAATACTTTTGTTGTATATAAGAATATCATCGAAGTAGACGACAAAAAATTTATTGAGAAATGGTTTAAGTGCATGATTCATAAGTCGCATGAATGTGCTAGGTGCATTAGAAAGACCAAATGGCATCACGAGCCATTCATATAACCCATTCTTGGTCTTGAAAGCAGTCTTCCATTCATCCCCTAGACGGATATGAATTTGATGATAACCGATCGTCAAATCAATTTTTGTAAAGACAACTGAGCTTGATAGCTGATCCAGCATATCCTCCAATCGGGGAATAAGAAATTTGTACTGTAAAGTGATACGGTTGATAGCTCGACTATCCACACACATACACCATTGGTTACCCTTCTTTGGCACCAACAAAGCAGACATTGCACACGGGCTCATACTATACTTTCACGTACATGCCCAATATGTAATAAATCCTCCACCTTTTATTTTAGAATTCTGCCCCCTCAGAATTAAGATGATATATAATGGGGGTAGGTTGGGTAATCTGGCACCAGGAATAAAGTCAATATGATGCTGAATATCATGCAAAAGAGGTAGCTTAGAAGGTTCTGCTGTGAGCTGTGGAAATTCTGATAATAGCTGATGAACAACTTCAGGCACCGTAATCAGGTTTAATAACCAATACATAGGCACCACCATTTTCTTTCACATCAGCCATAAAAGAATCATTAGATTCTGAGAGAGAGAGAGAGAGGAATGTTTGCCCTTCCACTTTAGAAGGTAACTTCGGACTACCTAACAGTGTAATTACAATCTTCTTGCCTTGCCACTGGAGCATGTAAATATTATATCGGCCCTTGTGAGTAGCATCGATATCATACTGCCAAAGACGACCCAATAAAATCTGACATACATCCATATCAACAATATCGCAAAAGATATCGTTTGAATATAACTTACCCATGGCCAATGGGACTTTGCAAATACGATTTACCTATAATTTTGGACCTTTCAGGAACCAACCAATCTGATATGGAGGCGGCCCAAGCGGGTGTGGTTCAATTGGAAGTTGTAACTAGTCAACCAATTTCTGAGCAATCAAGTTCCCACAACTGCAACTATCAATGAACAAGATGCAAATCATTTTCCCCACTTGACATTTTGCTTGAAAAATTCGTCTGTACTGACTTGGGTCTTTTTGCTTGGGCAAACAAAAAGTGCGCTGAACAACGAATACATAATCATCATGCTCGTCATCACAAAAATCATCAACTTCATAGTTATGCTCCTCATCACCTAGGTCTCTTTGCATCCCCAACTGCGGTATCAACCACGTAAACTAGCCTGTGACTAGGACACTCATTAGACTTATGCCCTAGCTGATTACATCTGTAACATTTAATCGGTTGTGGATGTTGATATCGATTCTGATTAACTGGTATACTGGTAGGATTGGCATTCTTTTGAGTCTGTTGGGTTTCAGATAGGCCACATCTGGCCTCAATACCGGATGACACATATGGTCGGATAGGTACAAATGCATGTGGACGCTGTTGTGCAGCTAGGGGCGGGTATGGTTGTTGAGTATCTGAATGAGTCCGTCGAGAATAAGTAAATCGTGGTGGTGGTTGAGATAATCGAGCCTCTGCTCAGACTGCGATTTCTTGAGCATCTATCAGGGACATAATGGTCTGAACACCAATACATTCCTGAATTTTAGGGTTTTAATCCCCTAACATATCTAGTAATCTGTTGATAGTCATCTTCCTGAATATTGCACCGAGTTGTCAATCGTAGAAATTCTTCTGTATGATTGGCCACTAAACGATTGCCTTGATAGCAATCAAACAATTGGCGGTACAAGTTCTGAGTATAATCACGCGGAAGAAATCTTTGTTACAATAACTCTTTCATCAAAGACCAATCTCGAACTTGAGGTTGGCGAAGGCAGTAACATTATTCTCGCAGATTCTGCCACCAAGCTCTTGCACCTCTTCATAATTTATATACATTAATAGACAACTTTTTTTCTTCACTAAATCCCATAATCTCAAAGAACCGTTCAACCTCATTAAACCAATCAAGGAACAACTCTATCTCTAAGCTACCATTAAAAATTGGAATTTCGGCCTTGATGCGATATCCATCATAATCATCTATGCGGGGAAAATGACCTAGATGTCGTTGGATAACATCAGCATGGATTGGTGGTCGTTGGTGCGTGATGTTTGGGACTGGTTCGCGAGCTGCTGGATCTAGATTATCACATGGTTGTCCTACAAGACGAATGGCAACCAAAACTTCCTGAATAGAAACACGTGTCTCATCTGCCATGGTTGTAATTCGCTGGTCTAGAGTTACAAAATGTTGGTCCGTGTTGAGTCCTTCAGCCATTGACGCGATGAACCAAAGAGATTGCTAGCGGTGATCGAAGGGTTTGATATATCAATAGTAGCAGCTTATGTAAGACGGTGTAAGAAGAAGTTAAGTTCGTTAACGTATGAACGGATGGGTGATTGATTTCGTTCAATCAAACTAGAAAATAACAAGAAAACAAACAACTACGATTATTTTCTAAAGAAGAAATAAACTGAATTAGTATTGTATAAAAGTCGATGTCCAACAATGGAATAACCTCCTCTTTATATAGGCTGCAAAATGGGGAGTTGAGGGCATAGGAAAAGACTAGATAAAATAAATGCATGAAGATATGAATAAGAGAAAATCAAAAGACTAAGGAAAATCAAGACACACTGAATTCATTCTTTTGAAGATCAAAAGACTAAGTTTGGATGCACCTCATCACTAAGTCTCGAACCAGATCACCCAATTTCAAAAGAACCCAATTATCCTTCTGGATCGTGGACTAGGAACCAAACTGCTCCAAGGAACCCAATCAAATGTTGGACTTTACCAAACGCAGGAACAAGAAGAGCTCTTCTAATTGAAGAGATGAAAAGGTTGTTGACTGTGGGTCCCAATGGGCACAATAATAAGCTAGAAGGGGGGGGGGTGAATAGCTTATTAAACACTTAAAACTTTTAAAGTAAATACTTTGAAAGGTACTTGCAATCTATTGAAAAGATTGAAGTAGCGGAAGACCTTCAAGGTAGTTGTTCCAGGTCTGCCGATAAGGACTACCAGTAGACATTTTACAAGTTACTTAAGTTCTGTTGTAAACGGATAAAGATAATCAAAGTACTAAGCAGTTCAAATATCAGACAAACAGTAAGAAATAACACAAGTATTTTGGGATGGTTCACACTATAAAGAGTGCTACGTCCACCACCAAGGCAGTCAACCTTGGATTTAAATAGTGCACTATGTTTTCCACTAGATCAATTACAAAGAATATCCCTAATGGATCGTGTACAAAATATTGACTTGTGTTTGGGGTCTAGGGAATTAAATATATGTAAATACAATATATTTAATTCGTGCAGAAGTATAGTTAATGAAAGTAAACAACAAGAAGTTAAAACAATAAGTGTTGATGAACAGCTTTTTGTTGTTGACGAGGACTTCTAGATCTGTTTAGGATCTCTTGATTGCACTGAGCTGTAAGACTTGGAGTTATTGAGTTTCAGAGCAATTCTTTAAGTGTTCGATCGATTCTGTACAGTTGTCTATATCTCCAGTCTTTAATGGCAGTATTTATAGCAGGTGCATTTCAAAAGATCCGTTAGAGGAGACGAATACTTCAACAGCTCTTTTATGAATGCATTGAATGCATGAGGCTGTCAGTCAAGGAATTTCGTCTTCACAGATATCTAGAGCAGGGAATGATTTATGAGATCTTCAAAAAGTGGGCGATTTAGGTGTCAGATCTGAGAGTTGTTGCAGACAGTAGGAGATGCCTGCTTTCCTCCATTCAGACGAAAAGTCTTCCTGCTTTTCGAAAAGTTGCGGCTTGATATGTCAGAGAATGTCTTAGATTGATTCAAACAATGATTAGGATAAGTTTGAATTAATCCAAGGAGTAATTGCTGGATATGACACGTCATAAGAGACCAGGTGGATACAAGGTCTGCCGTTTGTGGGCTTTGAGCAGGTCTTCCGGTGAAGCTTGAAGAGGTCTTCCGCTGAACCTGTAAAGTCCTATAAAAACTATACTAGGCAAAGTTCTATACACAGTTGCCACGCTAATCGATACGCAGCCCGATTAGCCACTGAAGTATAAAACTAATGTAATGAACTGATCAGATATAAATCTAACACAAGAATCAACATTGACCTATTGACCCATATAGTGAGTGGGGGTAGAGGAAAGAGAGTAACGAATATAATCTTTCAAGGCATTGATAAATTTCAAGAAACATACCAATTAGAGGAGGCCCAAAAAAACACAAACTACTCTCAGTATGAGTTTTCATTGCGGGAGCCCAATGACGAGGAAGATGGCTCAAAATTTATTGAGACAACAAGCACATCAACGCTTTGTGAAGAGAAAGAAAGTTTTCCAAGTTCTTCAAAATTTCATGCGAAAATGGAGTGGGAGAGTGATGAGAAGCTGGTGATTAGGAGAATGAAATGAGATGTGGAGAGAGAGAGGTATTAATGCATAACGGATGAGGCAGAGAGAGTATTGATACTGCTTCAAAAAGTGGAGATACCAAGAGCCTTTAAAAAAGTAATGTGCTCTTAGAGCACTTAACATACGTTTTGCTCCATCAGTACAAGGATCAAAATTGAACAACAGGGACCAAACCAAAATTTTCAAAAAGGTTAGGGACTAAATTTGTAGTACCGAAAAAAGTACATCTAAAAACATAAGCTACTAAATTTGTAGTACCGAAAAAATCAAGAGTAAATCTCTTGTAACACTGTCTTACGGATCTTAATTGATAAGACGAAACTTTACTCTCTCACAGCTTAACCCACTAACACTCGGTGGGTCCAGGGCCGTTCCTGTGCATAGTCCAAAGGGGCGACTGCCTAGGGCCAAAAAACATTAGGGGCCCAAATTTTATCTATATGTATAGTATATATATAATATATAATATTAATAAGTATTAAAATGGATGAAAAATTACCAATTGGAAACGACTTAGTTATGAAGACGACATGATGCGACAGCCGGCAGACGATTAGACGAAAGGGCGGCAAACAGCAAACCCTCGACCTCAAGATTCTCAATCTCTACAGTCTTCCTTATGCTATGGCCATCAAATTTTCCATTCCACCTTCAGTTCGACTTTCGACAGTTCTTTTTCCCGCAGTTCAATTTCAAAGCAAGAAAAACTCTCTCACGGTCTCACTCTGGCCTGTTCCTCGAACTCAAAGCCTCTGGCGCTGGTGAAAACATAAAGGACTGATGATGTAGGTCAGTACTCCGTACTCGTCCAATTTATTTATTTTCTTTATTTCAATTTCAATTTTCAAAATTTTCACCCCTCTCCGAGCCTTCGGCTCTTCTCTGCTTCAGACCCTAAACCATCAAACGCATATTTTTTAGTTTAAGGTTTTTAGGGCTCGTAAATTACTATTTTGCTGATCCACAATTTCTTTTCAAAATCTCATAGTCTAAAAATTGTGTAAGTAGATTATAAATTTACAATATTTTTTCTTTCTTATATGTTGGTGCATTAAGCAATCTAGCTTGATTTGATCTCTGAATCTTTAATATTGCTGATGTTTGGGCATACGGTATTTCGATGTCAACCGTGAACCGTCACTAGTGGTTTCCATTTTCCAAGTGGCTGAGGCTGAGGCGTTCAGAACTGCTGTACAACAACTTATTTTTCATATTCCAAGTGCTCTCGATTTTGTTTAATATCATAATATGTTGCCTAAAAAACATCTCCCTGGAAGTGAAAAAAGAAAAAAAAAATGAGTAGAACAATTAGTAGAATCAGAAAGAGGAGTTATTGTTAAATTTGTTTTAAAAAAAGTAGGCTCTTCTGATGACGGATTGGATTTGGATGATGATAATGTTAAACCATCTGTTGAGAAAAAAATTAATGCATTAAGAAGTTTATTTGGAAATTGAAAGTTTCATTTGTTATTGGTATTTACAACTACACAATAGTGTATTATCGATTCGTTGGGGCCCTATTCGTTATTTTGCCCCGGGCCTTTAAAATGTCAAGAACGGTCCTGGGTGGGTCGGAGGAAGATGATCCATCTTACAAAAAATATTCGTATGTTTTTGCCCAAAAATCAATTGTAACGATCATAAAATTAAGTGGTGAATTGAAATATTCTACTTTCATAATGGCAAACCTTTTTTTGTTTGAATAAAATTAAAAACTTAACTCTAAGCTCAATATCTTTATTTGAACTATTTTAGCGAACATACAACTAATTAAAATATATGAAAACTTGGTTTAGATGCCCATTATCATCGTTAAAGTCAAATCATGTTTTTATTATACATTTTTTCCATTTACTAGCACAACTTAATCAAAAATAATTAAATTGTGTATGAAAACTTTGTGTCATTGAATCGTTTGGAAAATGTATCTGTGATTTATTTTTCTCATCAAATTAAATTAAATATAGCGGCACAAGAAATTATGGTAGTGTTAATAGAGACTATGAAAATATTGCATAATGAAAATAAAATAGAAGAGATGCGCCGTAGCATCGGTATTATGGTGGTGGTAATGGCGGAAATCATGGAGGTGGTTGTTGGGATGGAGGGTTGCGGCGGAAAGGTGATGAAAGAAAAAGAGAGACCAGAAAGAAAAAGGGAAGAAGAAAAAAAAAAGGTGAGACTCACTTAAATTTTTAAGTGGCATCCTTTTGATTTACAATTTTGGTCATTTTAAAGAGATTTTAATTTATTAAGTAATGTAATATAGCGTTATCAAACGCTCTTATTTTTTTAGTTAAAAAAAATCATAATTAATCTCTTAACTAGGTTAGTAAACTTGCCCTTATAGATTCAATGATCTTTCGAAAGGTTACGTGTCTTTTTTAAGAATTATTTTCCAATCAAGCTCTTTACTATAACGTCCGAACTTCATTTTTTAACTCAACCTTTTTTTTTTTTAAAAAAAAATTTCCTTATTCAATTTTTTTTAACAACATTTTTTTTTTCTCCTAAGGCGCGTAGGAAGGGATCGAGCACGAGGCACTAGCATATTGTGAAACCTCACGTAATGCCAGGCGACTCAACCTAATTAATGCTCTTTCAGCCGCAAATAAATAATTTTATCTAATTAATTCAAACTACTCCCTCTGTAGTGTTTACCATCCAAAAAATCTACGTTTGAAAAGTCAAATAATTAAGTAATATATTAATTATTAATATAATTGAAGTTGGTTATATTATTATAAAAATAATTAAAAACACAATTGGTGGAGAAATATATATGAAAGATTTTGAAAATTGTAATCATAATTTTTGAAACAGACGATTAATCTCTTAATTAATTAAATTTATATGGTTATTTATTAGTTCACTCGAAATAACAGTTCTACCATTTATGTCTATGAAACATTGTCCATTGCAAATAAGGTACTAGTAGTAATTCAATTTTACTATTTTTTTATTTAATTTAATTTTATGTAATTTATATATGAACAAATGTTATGACTTTGTAAAGAAAAAGTCAAATTTGCAGACTCCAGTTATTTTTTTCATAAAGATATATACCAACCAGGAGGACCATTTATATATAGGACCAAATAAGTAGTAGTGGGAGACATATTTTTATTTTGTTTTTGTCTTCATTTAGATTATTCTATTTTTTAGATTCTTTTTTCTGTATTTTGGTGACAACAATGGTGTTTGTGTGAAATCTTGGAAAAATATCCTCGAAAACCCTCACACACACACACATCTCCACAACCACTAATTGATTTTATTTAATTTAAGAAAAATAAAATTAAAAAAACATTATTGTTTGTCTATATAAGTGATGCAGCAAGCAGCAAGTTCAGTCAATCAGTGGCACCCCAAACACAACACATTATATACTTGTTTTGAAAAACACAATATGGGATCCTCATCCTTGATTGAAGCTCCATATTATTTGCGTTGTACCTGCAGGGGGTTTCTATTTTTATGTTGTTTGTTCATCTCCATTTTAGTTAATACATGTTTTGCACGTAATTACGAATGGGAAGTTGAGTATATGCGTTGGTCTCCGGATTGCATCGAGAGTGTGGTGATGGGGATCAATGGCAAGTTTCCCGGTCCCGAAATTCGAGCTCATGTAGGTGAGACTCTCAGCATCAAAGTTCACAACAAGCTCGCTACTGAGGGTGTTGTCATTCACTGGCATGGCATCACTCAGGTCCACCCTCTCTCCCTCTCTCGCAATATACTCACAGTCACAGTTCCTGTGATATACATAATTTTAACTTTGTTTCCATTTCTCAGAATAACACCCCATGGGCTGATGGAACGGCATCAATCTCACAATGTCCGATAAATCCTGGAGAAATCTTTGAATATGTGTTTAAGGTTGACAAGGTAAAAAAGACTATAATTTTCTGATTTTTTTCTTGTTGATATCATGTCAATGCAAATTAAATAGGCTTGTAGGAATCTGTTTTACAAAACCAATTAAATTAAGAGTATGTCTCATGTAAAACGGAGTTATCCATGTTAAACGAGTCAAAATTTTAAATATTGGAGCGCCACTCCTCAACTTTTGAAAATTACAATATCACCGCTCATATTTTATTCCCTCATTGTGTAAGTCATTATGTATAAAATTGTGTCACTTTAACCTTTAAATTTATCACTTTTAGTTCTTCATTGTGTATATAAGTCATTAAGTATAAAAGTGTACATCATTTTTACCATTAAATGTGTTACTTTTACTCATAAATGTGTCACTTTACATATTTAATGAAAATTATTACTTTTTCTTCTTAAAAATGTCACATTTACCCTTTAAAAATACTCCCTCCGTCCCTAAATTATCGTCCTCCTTTCCTTTTTCGTCCGTCCCAAAATAATTGTCCACTTTGAAACTTACCTTTTTAGAACATAACTTTTACCACTTTACCCTTACTTTTTCACCTCACTTTAATTATGGGCCACATACACATGGGTTTTAAAGGAAATTACACATTAAACCAATATAAATAATCAAGTCAATTATTTTTTCTTAATCTGTGCACCAGGTCAAACTGGACAATAATTTAGGGACGGAGGGAGTATCATTTTTTTCCCTTAAATGTGTCAATTTTTTTACCACAAAGTATTACTTTGCATTAATAATCAAATTAATCAAAATTTTAAGTTAATTTATGACTAAAATGAAAAATATGGATACTTAGATACATCAGTAGTTAAGTTCTGAAAGATAGAAGACAACATAATAAATGAACAAAATGTTCATTAATGTGGTAGCTACCCCTGCTCCTACCAAGTAGCCTGCCTCCTTACTCATGACCCGCGTGTGTTTCTTCTGATATGGGTAGCTTGCGTTATGGGTTGCTTCATTTACCCGATTTTCAGTCCGTTTAATTTTCCTTTTTCATTTTGACCCTTTTTTTGTTGTTGGATAACAAGCGGTTTTTTTTTTTTTTTTTTTTATGGATTACCCGCTTCAACAATCTCATTTTTATCATTTTTGGGGTTCCATCTTAAGGTGAGGATCCGTAAAACGATTTTACATAAAATTTTACCTTAAATTAAATAGTTTTTAAAGAGCGAATTGATATACAAAATCTTTATCCTTAGAATGGTGATTTTGTGGGCTGTTAAACACATAATTCAAGTATATTTCATCCCGAGAACTACTCGGTGTCATTAGAATGTGCCCACAGAGCACTTATTAGCCAAACCCAACTTTTAGATTAAAATAATAAATAAACTCAAATGTTGTCATATTTGCTAAAAGTGATTTGGAACACTCAATTTTGAGCAAGCCATCTTTAATATTGCTAGAACATGTCAGCTCATTAATCCAACGACCTAACAAAACAAAATGGTGCAGTATAGTAGAGTAAAGTATCGTTTGCAATGAAAAGTGCTAAATCTGTGGGTGGTGGTGTAGGCGGGAACGTACTTTTACCATGGACACTTTGGAATGCAAAGAACAGCAGGGTTGTATGGATCTCTCATAGTACTGGAATTGCCAACAAATCAGGAGGAGCCCTTCCCACATCCGAATTACGATGGTGAGTTTAACCTTTTGTTGAGCGATTGGTGGCACCAAAGTACTCATAAACAAGAGGTTGATCTCTCCAGCAAACAGTTTCGCTTTATTGGCGAACCCCAGGTATATATGTAAACCTAATTTAATCGAGATCATATGTATAGAGTTACAATATCAGTGTGTTGAATGGGTTACATTCTGGCATTACTTTCAATGAATATATATACAGATACATGACTTGCTCTCCAAGACCTTTCCAAAGACTGCTGCCTATACATAGAATGTACACTAATTACGTGAGTGATTCTCGGAGGAGATTGTGCCAAAGACTACTGCCTATACATAGAATGTGCACTAATTACGTGAGTGATTCTCGGAGGAGATCGCGCCAATACGCCCCCGCAAGATTGAGGCTCCATTGGAGACTCCAATCTTGGACCGAAGAAGAAGAAATTGAGATTTGTTGAGAGGTTTAGTGAGCATATCAGCTAGCTGATCACGTGAGCTGATATGGCGAACTTGCAAAGAACCATTTGTAACTTTCTCGCGAACAAAGTGATAGTCCAGGGCAATGTGTTTCATGCGCGAATGAAATACAGGGTTTGCACATAAATAAGTGGCACCCATGTTATCACAATGAAGAGTTGGTGGCTGAGGTATATGAACACCTAATTCATGAAGTAGCTGCTGAATCCAGATTACTTCCGCAGCAGCATTAGCTACTGCTTTGTACTCGGCTTCGGTGGAGGATCGAGACACGGACTTTTGACGAGCTGAACGCCAAGAGATCACATTAGATCCAAGATAGACGATGTACGCCGTGGTGGATCTTCCATTGTCTGGTGAACCACCCCAATCAGAATCGGAGAAGGCCTGCAATGTGAGAGGAGAGCTGCGACGGAGAAGAAGTCCATGATGAATTGATCCCTTGAGGTAGCGAAGGATCCTTTTCAAGGCCTGCCAATGAACTTCTGTTGGAGCATGCATAAATTGGGAGAGTTTGTTGACAGCAAAAGAAATATCAGGTCGGGTAAATGCCAAGTACTGAAGAGAGCCGACAAGTTTTCTGTATGGAGTGGGATCAACGGTGGGGCTGCTGTCTGAGAATGAAAGAGGCAAGGAGCTGCTCATCGGCGTGACAACTTCTTTAGCGCCACTCATATTAAATTGCTCCAATAGATCAGTTACATGGCGGTGTTGGGAAAGGAACAATCCTTCTGCAGTGTTTATGACCTCAATCCCTAAAAATTGGTGGAGTGACCCCAAGTCCTTAAGAGAGAACCGATGGGACAGCTGCGCAACAAATTGCTCGAGGAACTTGGAATCACTACCAGTTAAGATTATATCATCAACATAAACAAGAAAATAAGCAACAATTCCTTGACTTTGATAGATGAACAAAGAAGTATCAGCAAAAGAGTTTGTGAACCCAACTTGAACCAAAAAATTCTTTAGCTCTTGGTACCAAGCTCGAGGAGCTTGCTTGAGACCATATAATGCCTTTCGAAGTCTGCAAATATGATTGGGGTATTGCGGATGAACAAATCCAGGTGGTTGCATCATGTATACAGATTCATGAAGTGTGCCATGGAGAAACGCATTATTAATATCAAATTGACGAATGGGCCAATTGTAAGAGAGAGCGAGAGATAAGACAAGACGAATAGTTACCGGTTTTGTGACTGGGCTGAATGTCTCAAAGTAATCTAAGCCACGTTGTTGAAGGAACCCTTTTGCAACTAGGCGCGCTTTATACTTGTCAATATCTCCATTAGGCTTCCGCTTAATGCGATAGATCCATTTACAACCAATGGGAGTGTGATTTGAGGGTGGAACTAGGTCCCATGTGCCATTTTGAAGTAAGGCATTGATTTCATCATCCATGGCAGCACGCCACTCGGGGATTTTTAAAGCTTGGGCAACAGTGTGAGGTTCATGAGATAGTGGCATGGGATGGGCAGTAGTGATGTTAACAAATGTATCGTTAAAGTATCGACGATTTAATGTTCGAGAGCGGGCAGGACGTGCATTATCTGGTGGTGGAGATGGTGAAGCATGAGGTGTATGTGTAGAAGAAGATGGTGGTGGTGATGGTGGTGTTGATTGGTTTGGAGAGTGACTTGTGAGTGGAGCTAATGAATTGTTTATAGGTTGAGAAGGAGATGAGGGAGAGGATGATGGTGGGGTTGAGTTATGAAGATGAGGTGTTGTGGGAAGTAGTACAGGTGGTGGTGGTGCAACAGAAGTACAAACAGGAGTGAAGGTTGTACCTGGCGAATGGTGGGATGATAAACTGTTTTGTGAAGAGGTCGCATGACAGGCTTCACGTACTAGGTGGGAGAACGAGTGATGCGTACTTTGCGCCTGCAAGGGAAAGGTATCTTCCACAAACTTAACATGCCGTGACAGATATAACCGATTGGAAGTTGGATCAAAACATTTGTATGCAGATTTGGAGGTTGAGTAGCCAAGAAAGATACATGGTGTGGACCGTGGATGTATTTTAGACTGGGAATAAGGACGCAACCATGGATAACACAAACAACCAAATGTTTTGAGTCGTGTATAATTGGGAAGACGGTTGAATAGCAACTCAAAAGGTGTTTTGTTATGAAGGATAGGAGTGGGAAGTCTGTTAATTAGATAGACCGCAGCTTGAAAGGCATATGACCAGTAAGAGAGCGGAAGAAATGCATGGTGAAGTAAGGAGAGCCCCGTTTCAACAACATGACGATGGCGTCGTTCTGAGGTACCATTATGTTCAGGGGTGTGGGGTGGGGTAGTGAAGTGTGAGATACCGCATGAGGTAAGAATAGGAATTAATTTTTCGTACTCTCCACCATTATCAGAATAGACTGAGATCAAAGGAAGTTGAAAATATTTTTCCACTAGTAATTTGAATTGGGGAAATAAGATGGACACATCAGATTTCTTTTTCATTGGATACAACCATATGTATTTGGTAAAATGGTCCACAAAAATCAAATAATAATAGAAGCCATCAATGGTCTTATGTGAAGGTCCCCAAACATCAGTGTATACTAATTGCAATGGTTTTGTGCTAACAAGAGAGTTTGTATCAAATGGCATTTTATGACTTTTATAACAAGAACATGAGTTGCATGAAAAATTCAAATCAGTTGGGATTTTTGGAAGTAAACTACGAGATTGCAGAAGAGAGCGAAGTACGTTATTGGCAGGGTGGCCGAGACGGTGATGCCACTGTGAAATAGTTGATTTTGTGGTTATGTTTATCTCAGGCTGAGTAACAGATGGCGCATAGTACACATCACCGGAGTTCTGCCCTTGAAGTAGTGACGCCCCCGTGCGAAGATCCTTCACAACAAAAGAAGATGGGAAAAATTCAACAGAGACATTGTTAGATTGACAGAGTTTAGCAACGGAAATCAAGTTTTTCTTTAGTGAAGGAACGCATAAAACATTATCTAAGGTGAGGGATTTGTGAGACATGTTAAGTGTTGTGCTGCCAATGTGAGAAATATGTAAGCCTTTACCATCACCAAGTACAATTTCGTCCGGACCACCATAGTCAGAAAAGGTATGCAAGGTTGTTGGGGAGGATGTCACATGATTGGATGCTCCGGTATCAAACAACCAAGGATGAACAGGTTGGGAGTTCATGGATGTTGCATTGACCACTGGTTGCGCAGTAGAGACTGGAGATGTTTGAACACCATTCTCTCGAAGAAATCGAGCCAACTTTCTGCACTCTTTAGTCGGATGTCCTGCACGATCACAAAATTGGCAGTATGTGTTCGCTTGATAGGAGGAAGAGCGGTTGGAGTTTTGATTATTCTGCTGCCACTGATTGCGAGAATTAGGGTTGTTATACCTCTGTTGATTGCTTGAAAATTGAGTATTCTGCTGCCAGTTGATTTTTGGAGGGGCTTTGGTGCCATGATTAGAGTTGGGGTAAGATTTAGAAGGCTGTCGCTGGGTGTAGTTGGCTGTTGGAATCACTGGAGCCACTTCCTTTACACGCTTCGTAAGTTGCGTCTCAAAATCGACAAGCTTATCATGGAGTTCAGCAAAGGTTATTGCTGCATCTCTTGCTCTAATTGCAGCACATATTTCATTGTAATCGCTGTCTAAGTTCTTGAGAATCTGAATTACCAGGTCATCTTCGTCAACGGGACTGTTTGCTAGTGCCAAATCATCTGCAATGGCCCTCATATCTTGCAGATATTCGGAGATGGAACGTGTGCCTCTGGGATTGTCGAAGAGTCGTTCCTTGAGAGACATGACCCTTGTTCTAGATTTGTTTGCATACAAGACAGATAGTCGTTCCCATGCTTCTTTGGATGTTTCAACAGTGGAAATATGGGGCTGGATTGTTTCCACGCAGCTTCCTAGCATCGCGCTGATGATGATCTGATCTTGACGATACCAGATCGTAAAATCTGGATTGGGTTTCGTCGGATCGTTGTCAATATGTGTGCAAGGGGCAGGTGTTGTGCCATCTATGAACCCGAGAAGATCAAATCCGATTAGGGTGGAGAATAATTGTCTGCGCCATACAATGAAATTGTTTTGGTTTAGTTTTGTGGGGAGATGTGTAGGAGCATTGAGTTGAACAATAGTGGGCTGTGACTTGCTTGCCATGACCGGATCAGAAGGTGGTTGCACTTTTAAGCAAGAGGGCTCTGATACCATATAGAGTTACAATATCAGTGTGTTGAATGGGTTACATTCTGGCATTACTTTCAATGAATATATATACAGATACATGACTTGCTCTCCAAGACCTTTCCAAAGACTGCTGCCTATACATAGAATGTACACTAATTACGTGAGTGATTCTCGGAGGAGATTGTGCCAAAGACTACTGCCTATACATAGAATGTGCACTAATTACGTGAGTGATTCTCGGAGGAGATCGCGCCAATAATATGATCACCGGGCCGGCCAGGCGCCCCTGGTGGCTCGTAACTCGAAATTAGCATATAATGATTTTTTCTTGGAATGGTTGTAGACATTGCTGATTAATGGTAAAGGGCAGTACAATTGTTCCCTGGCACCAACCGATCTTTCTTCGAACACCCTCTGCAATTTCAACAAGGAGACTAGCTATCAGTGTGAACCCCAGATTCTACCTGTCAAACCAAACAAGACATACAGGTTGAGGGTGGCCAGCACCACTTCATTGTCTTCACTCAACTTGCAAATTTCGGTAATTACTACTACTAGCTAGTTAGTTCTGTAATAGTACTATAATCTTAACTATGATCACAACAATATTTTCTAATATCTTGTTGTATCTCTACAGGACCACGAAATGTCAGTGGTGGAGGCCGATGGAAATTATGTAGAACCATTTTTTGTTAAAGATTTGGACATTTACTCGGGTGAGAGCTACTCGGTGCTTCTGAAAACGGATCAAAACAGCTCCAAGAACTATTGGATCTCAGTAAGTATACGAGGAAGAAATGCAATAGGCAAGACGTATCCTGCCCTAGCTCTACTTGAGTACTCTAAGGCCGCCTCCTATCCAGAATCCCACCCTCCTATCGCTCCTCGATGGGACGACTACGACCACAGTAAGTCATTCGTGAAAAAAGTTTTGGCGAAGGCCATGATCTCCCCAAGGCCACCACCAATTTCTCATCGTCAAATCAAACTCTTCAACAGACAAGCTAAAATTGATGGTTACATGAAATGGGTCATCAATAGTATTTCCTTGGCCTTACCGGCCACTCCTTATTTGGGTTCGATCAAGTATGGTCTAACTAATACCTTCGATCCACAGCCTCCACCCGATACCTATCCTGATTCTTATGACATAACAAGCCCGGTTGATGATCCCAACACAAGTGTAGGGACTGGAGTTTTCAAGATCGTTCATCACACTGTCATTGATGTGGTGCTGCAGAACGCCAAAATGTATAATAGTAGTCACAGTGAGATACACCCGTGGCATCTGCACGGTCATGACTTTTGGGTTTTGGGTTACGGAGAAGGAAAGTTTTCGCAGGGGGACGAGAAGAAATTTAACTTGGAGAATCCCCCGTTGAAGAACACGGTGTCAGTTTTCCCCGATGGATGGACGGCGCTGAGGTTTATTGCAGATAATCCAGGAGTATGGGCTTTCCATTGCCATATAGAGCCTCATTTGCATATGGGTATGGGCGTTATTTTTGCTGAAGCTGTCGAATTTATCAAGACTATGAATATACCTAATCGAGCTATCAGTTGTGGTGAAACAGCTCAGCTTTTAATGAGCCACCACCACCACCATCCCCACCACCATCCCCACCACCGCCAACCTTAAGACTAATTTAAGTCATTAATTAAGTTCGCGTATGTATCAAAATGATCTTCTAAGCATTTCATGTACTATTATGTCTTCTTGAGTTGTTGTAGTACTACTATCAATAAGAACTAGCTAGGAAGAATATATTCTATTTCTACCACACGTGACACTCATTTCACCGTTTCTCGAGGTATTGGTTCACTTTTCTTCTTTATCTCTTTGCCTTAAAGCCGTACACAACAAGGTCACAGACTCTGTAATTCTTTGACAGAATAAATCTCTGGTTATTACTTATTAGTTGTAGACTTCAGTACTACCTCTCCATCGGTGATTCGATGGACGTCACTGTTATTCTTTCAAAGATTTTGAAAACCACGAAAAAGAAAAAAAAGACGCTGCTTATAATGGCCACCACTTGGTCGGTCACAACACTCACAATTGAATTACTCCGTAACATTTAAGAAATTACTATTACTATTGTCCTTATTCAAAGAACTGAGTCGGTTATACGACTATCTTGCTCCGTTACAAAACCACCTTGGCCATGATTATCTTGATCAGTTACGCAACAAATTTGGTTGATTATTTGAAAAATCGAATGATTTTATTAAGGATATATTAGATATTTTCACTTATTCTTCTAGTCATCATCGTTTCCTAAAACTAAAAAGAGAAATTATTGGTTAGTATCTTTTTTTCAATATATAACTGCTCCACTTTCCTTTTTTTTTTCCTTAACCACTAAAGGTCATTTTCAAAAATTGTTTCTAAAATGCACATATTGACTCGTTCCACACCTCTGTCCAACATTTGTTAAGGCAATGAAATGAGGATCGACATGTCCGGATAGGTCATCGGGGCAACGCCCTCGAAAGGTAAACAATTTTTTTAACTCCTTAAGTACGATAATAAAATGAACATGAGCTGCGTTGGATGATTTTTCAGTTGGAACAAAGACGGAGGAAGAGGGGGAGTAAGAAAAAGGCTTACGCCGGAGGAGAAAGAAGAAGAAGAAGAAGAAAAAGGACATGAATGTCTAGTTCATTATAATTTTGCAGCGCAATGCATCGATATTTGAAGTGCGATACATTAATTGAGTGTTTCACTTGGTGCAACGACATTAGGTAATTTAAATTGATGCGTTGTAATGCAAAAAATTGATGCAGTATGATGCACAATTGGATTAGGTAATTTAAATTGATGCATCACAGTGTAAATATAATGCAAAATTGTATTAAAGTAAGGCCTCATTTGGTGCAGCGTTTTGAAAACGCAGCATTTTTAAAACGCAGTATTTTCAAAACGCAGTTTTATTTTTGTAAACACGTTTGGAAAACTATTTCAAAACGCTATTTTTCCATAAAGAGAGTAGTTGTAAACGCAACATATTTTTAAAAAGCTACAAATTGGAGCGTTTTAAAACGCTACAAATTTTTAAAACGCTGCATTGAAACACTTTTAAAGAGAAAACGCAACGTTTTTTACCAGCGTTTTGACCAAAACGCTCCACCAAACAAGCACTAATTTAAATTGATGCATTGCGGTGCAAACATTAGTCTGTAGCACGATTTTAGTTCATTAAATATTTAGTAGTTGTTTTTTGCTTTCAAAAATGTTTTTTTTATTGAAAAAACATAATAAACCTTAGCAATTACAAACTTTGAAAAAACCCAAATTTACCCAAACTAAAAGAGGAAACCTCATGGACCTTTTCGACCCACACAATAAAAGCATGATGTACACATCTATATTATAAAAGAAATCATGAGTTAACTGGTGGCCTAGATCGAATTGTGTCAAACATAACTGCCGGTCCAGATTAATTCATAAGTATGTGAGTTACATATAAACCCGTCAGTTATGAGTTTTGTTTTGAATTACCCCCCGCTACAACCAATAAGTATGTAATAACCCCTCATTTATGGTTTTTTTTTTTTTTTGAATTATCATCTCCACAACCAGTTACAGTTACATGAATGCTTTCCTCTAACACATTTTTAACCACATCCTTTCGTTTGAGTTGACGAGGTGGTTATCTATAATTTATCTCGAGCATCCATTGAGTTGTTTTAATGAGATATTTGTTTATATGTTTTGTAATTAATTTTTGAAAATTTTAATATTTGTATTTTGATTTTATTATTAATATTTAGTTTTAATTTTGCAATTTTAATTGTCTGTTGGAATTTTGGTTCTTATTTATAGTGATAATTATATGTTTCATGATCGCGGATATTTGAGATTTTTTTCTTATATGAGTTTGTTCAGTACTTCGATGTTGGGATTAGTTACTAGCTCTAATTTGATACAAATTTATATTTTTTGGGAATTAGTTGGAGTCTGTTCATATCTATTAATAGGATTTTGGTTCACACGACCTGTTGCAGCAAATGCTTGTCAAAAAGCGTTTATAACTAATCGTGTCGGGGATTTTGGTTTATTATAAATATTTAATTTAAAAAGCATTTCAATTGAATCTCGATTAAATTTTTGTTCAACTTAGATTTATTTTTTTAAAAAAACATTTGTTTGTAAGTTTTGTAATTTTAAATATTTGTATTTTAATTTTTTTTTTTAAATGTGTGCTAAGTTTTCCTTAATAGTCTGAAATATTTGTGATTTCAAAATAGTCTTTTGTTAGTTCACTCTATCACGTTCAGTTTATTTTAATTAACAGGTGTTGTGTTGGTTTGTGTAAGAGAGAATGTTTTTGGATGCTTAATTATACTCTTTTTGGATGAGTTATAAAATTTTACAACAAATAAAATGTTTTATTTCTTTAATTTTCGGGAAGTCGTCTTTTTTTATATGTAATATACACTGATCCGACCCTTATAAAATCACAAACATATACTAATTTATTCGCATCATGCTCGCTTTATACATTAATCACACATCTATACTGACACCGTGTTATAGTCACGGGAACGAAATATATGTTTAATCACATATAAACTCATCAATTATAAATTTTATTTGAATTACCCCTCCACAATTACATATAAAACTTTCAGTTATAAGTTTTGTTTATTGATTTCGGATAAACATCGTGCCTAAGGCACATATACTAGTTTGAATGATTTTTGAATCAAAGTGATCAAGTCCATGTAATCTCGACAAAGTGCATGTCTTCATAATTGGAGCAGTTTCTAACTTCAACCACTCAATTTGATGGACCACTTTTGTAACTCATTCACAACTTCTTTCCTTCTTGCTTCGTTCTTTTTAATTCGATAGATGAAATTCAGTGGTCCTTTGCGAGCACTCTATAATTCGCACTCGTTAGTTAGATGAAATTTAAGCTTTTTTAAAAAAAAAAAATAGAGAAATTGATAAGATACAAAGAACACTGTACTCAAGGACTCATAAGCTTGGTGAATGTTCACTCACTTTTATTGATAAATGCCGAGACTTATATAGCCATTACAAAGACTATAAAAAAAAGATAACAAAGAAAACAAACTTGATCGAAATCCTAACAAACATAGAAGAAGTCAAATAACAAATTTATCCTACAAACTAAGAATTATTGACCAAGACTAAATCAAAGATTAACTAAACACTGAGTAAACAACTAGCTATAACAAGTGCATACTGACTTGTGAAGCTACCCAACATATCCTCCCCTAAACTGGAAAAAGCTAGCAAGCATCCAGTTTAATCTGTAAAATCTTGAACACCAAGTAGTTGTCGAAGTTTCTCATAAGTATCCAACTTCACAGGCTTCGTCATGATGTCTGCAATTTGATTTTTTGTTCCACAAAATACTAACTTTACAACTCCCTCATTAGTAAGATCACGTAAGAAATGATATCTCACGTTTATGTGTTTAGTTCTCCTATGCATAACCGGGGTTCTCGAGAGTTTAATGGAAGAACTGTTGTCACACATAATCTCAACACACTTATGTATAGAGAAACTGATTTGATTCAGCACTTCCTTCATCCAAACATACTGACAAGCACAAGCTGTTGCTGCAACATACTCAGCCTCTGTCGAAGACAGAGTAACTATTGCTTGCTTCCTTGAACTCCAACACACAGCAGCTCCACTCAATAAGAAAACATATCCTGAGGTGCTCCTACTATCATCCATATCTCCGGCATAATCACTGTCAGTATAAGCTTTCAACTCACTGTCAGATCCCCTCTTGTACAACAGACCTAAATCAAGTGTCCCTTTCAAGTACCTAAGCACCCTTTTTGCTACCTGCATATGTTCCTCCTTTGGTCTGGACATGAACCTACTGATAAGACACACAACATACATCATATCCGGCCTTGTCACCGTTAAATACATCAAACTCCCTACCAATTTTTTGTAAATAGTTTCATCCACATCTGCTCCACCACCTTCTTTAGACAACTTAGTTCCAGGAACTATTGGATTCTTGGCAGGATTGCAATCCCACATTTTAAATCTCTCCAACACTTCTCTTGCATATTTCTTTTGACCCAGAAAAATGCCCTTAGTACTCTGCTGAACCTCCACTCCCAAAAAATATCTCATCCTTCCAAGATCAGTCATCTCGAATTCAAGCTTCATTGAATTCTTGAATTTTTCACACATATTTGTATCATTTCCAGCATATATTAAATCATCTACATAAATACTTACCATTAATAGCTTATCTCCTTCTTCTCTTTTGACAAATAAAGTATGATCATGACTGCTTTTCTCAAACCCTTCTCGAAGAAAATAGCTTTCAATTCGACTAAACCAAGCCCTAGGGGCTTGTTTTAATCCATATAGTGCTTTCTTTAGCCTGTACACTTTCTCTTCCTCCCCTTCTTTGATGTATCCCTCCGGTTGTTCAATATATACCACTTCTTTCAATTCTCCATAAAGGAATGCACTTTTTACGTCAAGGCGATGCCTTTGTCCAACCTCTTTGAGCGACATGCTAGCAACATTCTTATTGTGTCCCAACGAGCAACCTGAGCGAACACTTCGTTGTAGTCGACACCTTGCTTCAAGATGCATATCCTTTTGCGACTAATCTGGCTTTATACTTGTCAACTTCCCCCTTTTCATTCAACTTGGTCTTAAAAACCCATTTAACTCCTATCTGTTTAACTCCCATAGGCAGACTTACTAGTTCCCAGGTCCTGTTTTTTTCAATAGCTTCTATCTCCAGTTTCATAGCATCCTTCCATTTTCCTTCTTTGACCGCTTCCTTATAACAGGTTGGATCTTCATGAGACATGAGAAAAAACAGATTCTGATCACTTTCTTCATCTGATAATCCTTCTCCACTTACATATTCTTGTAACCATGCTGGTGTTTTTCTAACTCTCGCCTCTGGTGATGATAATTCTGGTGAATTCTCTGGTTCATGGTTTGTCTCCAATGGACTCTCTTCTGCCTCATCATATGTTTCTTCTTCATCGTCCTCAACCTCACTTGTTTCATCATTTTCTTCCTCCCCCCAATCTAAAACGTCAAGCTTGGCTTCCTCCGAGCTCATTCCCCAATTCCACTTCTCATCTTCTTCAAAAATAACATCTCGACTGATGATTACCTTCTTTGCTATAGGATCATACAATCGGTAGGCCTTTGATTCATCACTTACTCCAAGAAGAACACATTTATGGCTTTTATCGTCAAGCTTTAATCTCTTCTTGTCTGGAATGTGAACATGGCCAATGCATCCGAACACTCTAAAGTGTTCCACACTTGGTTTGATGCTGCTCCAACACTCTTCAGGTACCATATCCTTCACTGCCACTGTCAGACTCCTATTCAGCACATAAGCCGTCCATCTAGCAGCCTCTGGCCAAAAAAACTTTGGCATCTCCTTCTCTATCAGCAAACAGCGAACCATATTCATGACAGTGCGGTTTCGACGTTCTGCTACCCCGTTGTGCTGCGGAGTGTAGGCAGGGGTAAGGTGCCTTTTAATGCCATGTTCTTCACAAAAAGTTCTAAATTCATCCGAGGTAAATTCTCCTCCCCTGTCAGTTCGAAGGCAACATATACTCTTCCCAATTTCTTTCTCAACAAAATTTTTAAAAATCTTAAACATATTAAATGCCTCACTTTTTTCAGCTAGAAAGTATATCCATATCTTTCGGCTAAAATCATCAACAAAAACTAAGAGATACCTCTTTCCGCTATTTGATGTAGGTGTGATCGGACCACATATGTCTGCATGAACTAGCTGCAACCTTTCTGATGCTCTCCAACGGCTCCTTCTTGGCATGGCTTCTCGATGTTGTTTCCCCATATTGCATACCCCACACACTTTGCTTGCTCCTTTGAACTGAGGCAACCCTTTCACCAATTTCTTATGTTGCATGAAATGAAGACTTTTATTGTTTAGATGGCCACATCTTCGGTGCCACAAATTGCTTGCATCATCTTCTTCAATTTGTAAGCATTTCGAGGAAAAAGGCTTCATGTAAGCAAGTAGGACGAACATCCGGTTCGTAGTCATTTGAGTATGTACAATAAGACCCCTTTGTGGATGATAGATTTTACAAGCTCCTTCACCGATTAAAATGGTCAGACCCTTCTCTTGCAATTGACATATGCTTAGTAAATTGTTTGTAAGATCAGGAATGAAGAACACATCAGTTATTGTGTTAGTCATCCCTTCAACTTCAAACCTGATAGTACCTTTCCCCATCACCGACATTCTTGAGTTATTTCCCAACTTCACTGTGTGCCTAAAGCTTTCATCAAATTCCACGAACCACTCCTTATTTCCTGTCATATGGTTGGAACACCCCGAATCGAGAAACCAAACACCTTCTCCTGCTGAACTATTTAGATCAGTATGAGCCATTAATAAAAGTTCTTCATTCTCATCAATCTCCACATAGTTTGCCGATTTCTCCCAACTAGGACACTCATATTGAAAATGTCCTAGATTATGGCATTTGAAACACTCTATGGTTGCTTTGTTGACGACTCTAGTTCTCCCTCTACCTCTCATGCCTCCGCTGCCCCTCATATTCCCTCTACCTCTGCCGCGTGCATTAGAGTTCTCATATTCAACTTTGAGCACTTGTTCATCACTTCCTCTTCTTTGAACCTTTTGCTCATGAACAAGCAAGGAACTTTGTAGTTCATCAACTGTGAGTTGGTCAATATCTTTTGATTCCTCAATCGAACACACGACATAATTAAAGTTGTCTGTGAGGGTGCGAAGAACTTTTCTACAATCTTGACATCGGTCATATCTTCGCCACGATTTCTCATATCATTGGCAACGATCATCACTCTTCCAAAATAGTCAAGAATTGACTCTCCTCCGTCTTCATCTCCAATATCTCAAAGCTCCTACGAAGCCTTTGCACTGCACGCGTTGGACCTAGCATTGCCTCGATACTTGATTTTCATCGAATCCCATAGTTGCTTCGCCGTCTCTTTCTGAGTGATTGTCTTCAGAATAGACTTGTCAATCGACTGAAAGAGATAATTTTTCGCCTTCAAATCTTTCAGCTTGGCGTCATCTAGGGCTTTCTGTTGTGCCGTTGACGTCGTTTCTTCATCTCCTGGCTCCTTGTACCCAGTTTGAACCACACTCCAGTACTCCTTTGATCGAAGGAGATTCTCCATGAGTAGGCTCCAATGATCATAGTCCCCATCAAATTTGGGGACACATGCCTGTGCGAAATTGCTGGACTCTGCAGCCATTCTTAACACACACTCTCAACTCTTGTGTTTCACTCTACTCCTCACAAGTGTTTCGCTCTCACACACAGTCAGGCCCTTTTCGAGTGCTCTGATACCAATTTGATAAGATACAAAGAACACTGTACTCAAGGACTCATAAGCTTGGTGAATGTTCACTCACTTTTATTGATAAATGCCGAGACTTATATAGCCATTACAAAGACTATAAAAAAAGATAACAAAGAAAACAAACTTGATCGAAATCCTAACAAACATAGAAGAAGTCAAATAACAAATTTATCCTACAAACTAGGAATTATTGACCAAGACTAAATCAAAGATTAACTAAACACTGAGTAAACAACTAGCTATAACAAGTGCATACTGACTTGTGAAGCTACCCAACAGAAATAAACAAAACCAATAATTTTAATTCTAAAATAGATATCACTTTATATATGTCATTTCTAAGTACTCTCTCAGTTCCACAATATATGTCATTTCTAAGTACTCTCTCCTTCATTTCTAAGTACTCTCTCCGTTCCACAATATATGTCATTTTAGAAGAATTTTTTTATTCTAAAATAGATATCACTTTGTAATTTTTAATGAACTTTTTTTTTCTTTTTTTCCAATTCTACACATATTTATTAACTCTGTAACTTTTGTTTGACTCATTGGGTAAAAATATCAAAAGACATCTTATTAATGTTTAGAGTAAAGTAAATAAGGGCAGTTTAGTCTTTACAATATATTTTCTTGGTCTGTATGAATAGCTCCAAAACGACATATATTTTGAAACAAATAGAGTGATTGTTTTGCTTTTCTTTTCTTTTCGTTTTAAAAGATTTGTCTTGTTTTTGAAATTTTTAGTTTTTAAAATATATATTTACCACTTAGTTTTACTTTTACTTCATTATTTAATTATATACACATGCACAAGGTAAACTACATTATATTAGACTAATATTTATATGAAAAAAAACTTTTGTGGATCTTAATTAGTAAAACGAATCTATCCATGTTAAATAAATCAAAATTCAAAAATCTCAGTATCACTCCTCAACTTTTGAAAATTATAGCGCCACCCCTCACGTTTATAAATAAAAAGTTTCGCTTTTTAATATTAAAAGTGTCATTTGCTAGCATAAAATATGTCACTTTCACTTTGTATATTTAATGAAAATTTTCACTTTTTTTCCTTAAAAAAATGTCACTTTTTGACATTTGATATGTCACTTTCGACATTAAATGTGTCACTTTGTATTATAAATGAAAATCACCACTTTTGACTTTGAAAGTGTCACTTTTAGCATTATATATGTCATCTTTGACCCTACAAGTACCACTTTGCACTATAAATGAAAACTGTCACCGTTGACCTTAAAAGTATCATTTTTTAAAACATTAATGACTTGTTTGATAGTCCGACAGGGATAAACAGTACTCCCTCCGTCCCGGATAAATACTCATAGTTAACAAAACACAAGAATTAAGAAAAGTAATTAATAATGAGGTGTAAAATATGTTGTGACAATAGTACTCATTACACACACACGCACTCTCTCTCTCTCTCCCTCTCTCATTAGTTATGCACTCATTACACTCACTCTCTCTTTAGGATATGCAATAATGCTAGTATTAAATGAAGGGATATATTATGAAGAATTGTATAAATTTTTTTTACACAAAAAGTCTTTAAGAACATTTGTTAGGACATCCTAAAATAGAAAGTATAAATATTTATTCGGGGCGGAGGAAGTGTTATTATTAATCTCAACACTATTAGTGCGCTCGCTATTAACCTTCACTTGCATATCGGAGATAGTTTTGAAATTAAAATGTTAAACTCATTTTTTTAGTAAGAACGCTAATAATACCACCTTCCTCCTTGGTATTAATAGTGAGGGGATAATGACCTTATCCATGTAACTCGTGTTATTAGTCCAGACCATCTATTGCGTACCAAACATAATATAACTTGGCTTATTAATATTATCTAATTTTAATGTTGGCTATCAAACGACACATAAAGGTGTTACTTTACATTTTAATGATAACTATCACATTTTTCCCTTAAAAGTGTCACTTTGGACCTTAAGATTTGCTACATTTGTCTTTAAATGTGTTACTTTTAACCACAAATGGTCGCTTTGCATTAAAAATGAAGTTAATCGAAGTCTTAAATTGATTTAGAACTAAAATACAAAGTCTGGATACTCAGGGAATTCGGCAGCCAAGTTTTGAAAGATGGAGGGCACCAGAGCACAATTTGAAAGGAGGACACTAGAGCAAATGAAAAAAAAATGTTCATTAATGCGGTGGCTAAGATTGTGCCATGTGGCTCGCTTCCTTGCCTACCCATGCTCTTTCTTAGTCGGATCTGGGTAACCCGTAAACTAGGCTGCTCCATTTACTCGCTCCTAGCATGTTTTCCTCTCCCATTTTAGTTTTTGATAACCTACAGACTTCTTTGATGAGTTGTTCGCTCCAATATTTTTCTTTCTTCTTTTTTTTGTATTTTTTGAGGTTTCGTCTTATGGATTTTGAGCTGGAATAGGAGATCAACTCTATTTATATTAAGACTATTAGCTTTTCTTAAACCGATATTAGCTTTTCTTAATCCGGGAACAAATCTTTCAGAACGTAGGAAGTAGATACTAAAGGAGAAGTAAATCTTATTTTCTTAAATTATTATATATGAATATCTTCAAAGATTTCAGTTAGATAATGGTTATTTATTTTATAAATATGAAGATTAATATTGGCAAGACAAGAACAAATAAATTTGATAGAATCTGTTTTTGGTGAAAGCGGAGACATAGCTGACGTAATTTTCTGCATTTTGACAACATAATTAGACCCAGAATCAGTTTTAAATGTAAAACACACTCAAATTGATTTAGACTTTCAAAATTTATTTTAAGGCTCCAAAACGCAATTTCAAACGAAATTATATATACTGCTTGTGTTAGGATGAGAAGTGAGAACGGGATACAAAGATTTAGATATTGTTAATTTATCTCATCACATAGTAGTATAACAAACAAACAAAAAAACAATTAGGCTCCGTTTGTTTTACGGAAAATTATTTTCAGAAAATGATTTCTGAAAAATGAAATGATTTTATTTTCAGGTGTTTGGTAATTTTTTTGAAAATATGTCAGAAAACATTTACGAGTGTTTAGCAAATACACAAAAATGTTACTGAAAACAATATATGAATAAATACAAAAAATATATTTTAATATTAATGCACATATTAAATATAAGATAATATTGAACTTTAATTAGTTTTTCTTTAGTAGCCTTAAATTTATCATTATGGCTTGTTTGTTGTATTGATCGATAAGCTTAATTTGGTGGTCGAATGACTTGTAGCTGATTGCATGATAGACTGTTTGTTATAGCTGTTGAAAAGCTGCTTATGAGTTGTTATAATTATTTGTTAAAAAAAAACCTTAAAAATTAGTATTCATTTTTATGTATATTTCATAAAAAAGATAAAATGGGGATAGTCAAATATTTATTAATAAATAGTTGTCTTCATGTTAAAAAAAAAACCGAAAAAGCTTAAAATTTTGGTTTTTTGGTTTTGACTTTTCAATGCATAAAGAGTGTTATACCTTACTTTTTGATTTTTAGCTTATAAGCTTAAACAAACACTCTAAAGTCTAAATATAGCTTGTCAAAAGCCAAAAACCAAAAGTCACTCCAAATAAGTTGCAATAAACTAGCACTTAGTGGTCAAATCAATAAGGTCCATCTTTTTTTAATCTCACAATTACAAATAAAAAATTTGATAATTGATATGAAAAAAATGTTTTAAATTAGAAAATGGACAATGTTAATGCACATATTAATATATTCTAATATTAATGCACATATTGAATATAAAATAATGTTGAACTTTAATTAATTTTTCTTTATTATCCCTCAATTTATCATTAGTGGTATCAAATAAAGATCTATCTTTTTTCAATCTCACAATTACAAATATTTTTTTGATAATTGATATGAAAAAAAAATGTTTTAAAATAGAAAAAACGTCAGTGTTTAGGAATTAGGATGTCCCTAAATAATATAGTTGAAACTAATTTTAGGGCGTAGTGATTATTTATTAAAATTATAATTTATAATTAGTTTGCACAAACTTTATTTATATTTCTAAACAATTTATTTGTTAGTGAAATATTGTGTGTAAGTAAATATGTCTAATTGTGAAAGGGGATGAGGGTGCTCGAACATTTGAAAAATGACTTACGAAAAATGAATCTGTAAGTCATTTTTCGGAAAAAAAAGCTTTTACTTTTTGTTGACTCGAAAAACCTTTAACGTTGATTACATTTTCCTAAGGTTACCAAATACAAAAAAATAAAAAATATATTTTTCAGAAGTCATCTGAAACAAACGGAGTCTTAATTAACATTTGTCACCTAATATTCAAAGGATTTAAAAGTCTGGGGTTGAGAATCAACAATTGCTCACTGCTCAGTGCTCACAATTAAACAAGCCCACTAGCACTCATTGGTGGGTGTTGCTATTCAATGCCGGCCTGAGATTTTGAGGGTCTTAGGCAAATTTAATAAACGGGTCTCAATCATATATATGTTAAAATATTAAAAACTTTGATTCGAGACTATATCAATTGTTTTTCATTTTTTTTTCTCACATTCATGTTTTTCATTTTTTTTAAAAAGCTAACAAAACATTAAGCATTTTTTTAAAAAGAAATCAATAAACAATACACTTTCATAGACACACTAACTAATAAATATTTGGGATAAGTGTATCATTAGTCCCTGACCTTTGGCTAAGCACATCATTAGTCCCCAAACTTTCAAAAGTTTCACCACTGACCAAAGTAGACCTTTTTTGCTCATCGGAGGTCCCTAGCCCTAACACCGTTTGTTTATTTCCGTTAAATGGACATGTGCCACTCACATGCACAAAATAAAGGGGTTATGTATAACATCATCAAAATAAGGGGCAAAGTGAAAAAATCTCATTAAGTACAAGAGGAAAAAAGGTAACTGCCGATTTCACTACTAGTAGTACCCCGCGGCTGAGGCTCGCCGACATCAACAGCGGCAGCAATTTCTTGAATTGTGTCCTGCATCCAGTCAATTAAACAAAGTGCCGGCCGACAGATTGCATCTTAGCTTTGCTCTCCTCCACACAAGCCGCCAGCGTCGACATTAGTCTTGACACAGTAAGCCGGGCATTCCTAAACGGAGAACCCGACAAATCGATGGGCAATTTCATCAATCCGACATTGAAGAAATTGTAATCAACTTCGAACCGCTTCCTCCATTCCCTTGTCAAGTACAGTCCAACGAAGACATTCTGGGATGTTTCCAAGTTCATATCGCAGAGAAACCGAGAGCAACTGAGTGGGCCGAATCCGAATCGACCCACAACTTCAAATGCTTGAGAATGATGTACTGTTGGAGAGATGTGTAAGTCGACAGAGCTCTAGGGGTGAAATTGGGAGCATTTCGACGACGTAAATCCTTGTGTTCTTGACCCATCATGTAGATGAAGTTATGCTCGCCGAATAGCTTCTTTCCGAACGGATGCCCGACGAGGTGAAAGGCATCGGGTCGAGCGACACTATCCCAATTAGTTGGATGAGTGAAACTATCCCAATTGCCAAACTGAATGTCACCGTCGTCGGTGAGGACAAGTTGGGTGGAATTTGATTGGGAGGGTGGCATCGATGGAAAAAGATTTTCGAAGTGGAATTTGAACCGAGGCGGACCGGTGATGAGTAAAGGGGTTGACTGGTTGACCGAAGGGGGTGATGAGTAAAGATTATAAAAATTTCTTTTGGATTTAAAATTTTCACATTACCCCCTATTTTGATGATGTTACACATAACTCCCTTATTTTGTGCATGTGAGTGACACATGTTCACTTAACGGAAATAAATAAACGGCGTTAGGGCTAGGGACCTCCGATGAGCAAAAAAGGCATACTTAGGTCAGTGGTGAAACTTTTGAAAGTTTGGGGACTAATGATGTGCTTGACCAAAGTTTAGGGACTAATGGTACACTTATCCCTAAATATTTAAATACAAATTATTAACAATAAAAAATATTCCCTCCGTCTCAAAGTTGTCTTGTTTGATCCGACAAATAGATTAATGAAAAACAATTGACTTCATTATTAATATTGGTATGATGTGTAGGTTTCTTTAAAATCTATATTCATGCGACTCATAATTAAAGTAGGAGGAACAATTAAAAATCGAACGATAAAGTGTTGTCCTAAAAAAAAACTTTTAAACTAGACAAAAAATTGGGACATTTAAAAAAGGAAAACATGACAATAATTTTGAAACGGGGAGAGTAAACAAAATCTAAAAACTTAAGCTATTGATTAATTAACAAAATAATCATCCATATCAAATTATTATTTATTTATTAAGTAGAAACTGAGATTAGGGGCCATTTTTTGGTGTAAAAAATCAGGGGCCCTAGGCGGCTGCCTAGTGAGCCTATGCTCAGGGCCGGCCCTGTTGCTATTTATACCAAATACAATATTCCTTCGGTTGGGAAAAATCAAAAGAGTTTTTGTGTTTTTTTTAGATGTTTTATTTTAAAAATTAAGAAATATAAGTGTTGTTTTATTACTAAGAGATTATTAAAAATGTTATTTTTTTAAAAAATAGTTTAATTTTTAAATGAAGATTCTTTGTTCGAAATTGATAGAATAATCATTAATATTATCGACAAGAAAAATAATTACTTTTTAAGACTTTTTTTTTTTGGTATTTTTCCTTATGTAGTTTGTAGATACATACGGAGTAGATTATTGTACAGTGGAGTAGTATATTATAAACCTGAAATGGAGTGAATTAAGTTGGTGATTTTACGGTTAAGACCTTTTTAGTTTAGAGAGTGGGCAATACTTCGGTTAATTGTAATCTTTCAAGACATTAAAATAATAAAAATTAAGAGTTTAAGTATGGTCCATATCCCCTCCAACCTTTCAAAAATAACAATACTCGGCCTTGGGGACTTTAATGACATTAAAGTGGAATAGAGGGGTCGTCTAGACTAGAAATAAATCATTCACGGTTACTCTTAACGAACCGGAACCGCGACCCTGAAGCCTCTCCAGAGCATCTTCAAAACTGAAAAAGAAAATTACTCAGCGCTCAGCATTCTCGCCATTCCCAACTCTCGAATCGATGGTTCGCAAACGATTTCAAGACGCCAAAACTGGTAAAGAACCTCCAACTTCTTGAACCGCATTTGAAAATGACTCCCCCAAACTAACTTGTGCTTTCAGGTTTCACATTTACTATGAGTTTTGCTGAATCATGCCACCTGATTTTGATTATACGTTAACATTCAGCTAATCAAATGATCCAAAATTAATTGTTTAGGCCTCATTGCTCCTCCAATTGTATTCGTTTATGCTTCTTCACAGGTGCCTTTAAAATGTTCGACAAAATATGCCTAACAAGAACCCTACTTGATCTGTCTAAAAATATAGTCTTACTGACGTTTTAAATTAATTCAGACCAAGATGTTATATGAATTTACAAGAATGATAACAAGTGGATTTGGAGTCATTACTATTTCCTTTCTATTTATTTATTTTAGTTGTAATAAAATGAGCAACCTTGTGAAACAAATAACCCTGTACTAAAACGAAAACAACTAACTCCATGGGATAAATTGCCCCATTACATCAGTATAGCTAGTGCCCCTCCTAGGAAGGTGATAAGGATGATAAGGTTGATTATGCTATGGCTCAACCTCTATCTGCTGAAACCAAGAATCCTGGACAGGCTGCCAAGTTGGTTAGTTAGTTAGCTGTTAGCCGTGACAGTTAATGATGTATTGGCGATGCAAGGTTGAGTTAAGTGAGTGCTTAACAGCTGTATTATCTAACAAACTTAGTCTACCTAAGTGGAAATACTTGATCTCAATTGATGAGAGTTTTTCTGTAACTGATTGAATACAACAACAATGTGCAATCCTTTTTCTCTCTCATAATTCTCTCTGCCCTTGTTACTCCTTTTATGAAGCTTTCTTATCTCAATTCTCGATTCTATCTGAAGGCCCAGACCAAAGAACTACTGACAGCAACGGAGCAACCAAAAGACAAAAATCTACTACTCAAAGACAAACCTGCTACAACAGTATGAAATCAAAAACAAAACTAGCACTATCAGCTGCAAAAGGGGGAAGAAAAATAAACTCAAACCCAAATGCTTGGCACAGAGCTTCTTAATAGAAAGTCACTGCCAGCAATGTTGGAAACCTCTATTGCGGATGCTCATCATACTAGTACACTTAGCTATTGAATAATCAAGAGCCAAACACACAAGTAGATGCTAGAAACTCTTGCAAGCTCCAAAGATTCAAACCAGAATTGGAACTGTTTCTCCTCCAATAATCAAAATGTTGAATTCCACAACCTCTGGGCCTTTGTGTGGGCGCCCCTCCCTTCCATCATTCTTCTTACTGTACTGAAATCACTAGCTTTGGACCATTGGCATATTTTTTACATCCATTAACTCCTTCCAGATAGCGAACTTCCCATTTTCATTAGTAGGAAAGCATACATTGATGAGCGCACTCCTGAAATTCTTGGCTTTTTGTATACCCACTTAACGGATCCATCTATCCCCGTTTAAATCTTCACAAGAGAAAGTTTCATCACATATAGACAGCATACCACCACCCAAGAAGCCATTAGACTTGAATGGACTCCCTTTTACATTCCCCTAAACCCCATATGAAAACACATTCCTTGCTGCATTAACTCATTATGAGGATCATATATGGGTGAGAATCCAGCCCATCCGGGTGTCTGACCTGCCAAACATGAAACACCAAAAGTAGGTGAGTCCATTTTTTTCTAAACTACGTTCTTGCTTAGTATCTTGAATAAAAATCAAATTAGCTACTTGCAGGGAGGATTAAAAGGTTTGTGCTAGATAGAAACCCCGAATAGAAGAAACCCCCCCACAAGTCATACAAAGAAGTAGCGGAGATTCCTCCATCCATGGCCCGACTTTGACCTCCGGTGTAAGTCTACAACAAGATGTTCAGGGCTGGATTTTGAAGTCGATAAGAGTTCTTGCAAGGGGGATTTGGTCTTCCTCGAGAGATGCCTGGTAGGAAAAGTGGGAGACGATGACTGCCCTATTACGTCGAAGAAATGCAGAAGTGGGTGGACCTATGGTGGAAAACGGCTGGATGTGTTAAGGTGAGAGACCTATACGGGAAGCACTTTCTCTTTGAATTTCCGTCAAACACTGAAGCGCAGCGCATCCTTAGAGAGAAAAAATGGGTTGTCAATCAAGAGGGGTAGTACTGTATATGCTATAACGGGAAACCTCATGTTACTTGGGTCAGGGCCTTAGGCTTCTGTTACACCTTTGGGGGCAAGTCGTTTTCTGCAAGATAGGTGATTTGTGCGGTGGCTTTATTAAGTTTGATGAAGACACGGAGAAAAGAAGGGAAGGGTTCTTAGATGGGCTAGAATTTTAGTCCAATTGGGCAAAGAGGTGCTGGCGAATGTGAAGGTTGGGGTCAGAAGGAGGGTTTTTCAAGTCCCTATCTGGGTGGAGATGGCGGCGTTCCTCCAGACCGGAGATTCTTGCGGTGAGGAAGATGGTGGTGGTTCAAGGGAGGGGCAAAACTCGGAAGGCATGGGGTATGGTCCGCACCGAGGAAGAATGACTTTAACGGAGCAGGTGGCAGAAAGGGAGACGACGCAAAAATGACAGATGGAGAGAGAAGGGCACGTGGACTGGGCAGAATTTGAATTTCAAATCAAAACACAGAAATGGCGTCGCTTCTGGAGACAACTGAAACTTTGGCAGATCGGGTTTCTCTAATAGACCCACAGGTCACTCTTTCGGTAATGGGCCTGACTGCAGGCAGAGTAGTTCAAAAGCAGGTGCCCATGGTTATAAAGATTAGGGGAAAGGCCCAATGGACAGTAAGGGAGATGGATCAGTTGTGTTCGGGGGAGTGGGCTCTACAAAGGGGCCGTTTCTTTCTAGCTTTGTGGACCAGTCCAAAGGGAAGAAAGTGAGCCATACAGGGGTGTGGATCCAGAAATCTAAGACTTAGGACATAGGCCGCGTGGACTCAACAAGGAAAACGAGTAACGAAGTGAAGTGCAACTCCGATAATCAGAACGAGACAGGTAATGTGAACTTCAATTCAGATCATCAGAATGTGCCAAGCGGTGTGATGGGTGAGCAGGAGAGAGGAGCGAGGGCAAAGGAGGCACAATGTCAAGTTGAGACTACTGGGACTACTAAGACTCCTACATCGGAGGTTGGCGACGGAGTGGAAGGGTCGGGTTTCATCGGTACCTCGTCGGCGATGTACGATAATGAAGGGGTCAAGGCTTTGGGTGACGACCAAGCATCAAGGGGTGAGAATGACACAAAAGATATAGAATTGGCAAATTTACCAGAGGATATGGAATTCGGCCAGGATGAAGTGATATTCTGTTCTCCCATTTCGGTGGTAAGGCCAGAAGACTATTTTTTTGGGTTCAGGAATTCCGGAGGATATCTCAGTTTGGGCTCAACGAAGAGTTAAAGGGTTCGACAGATTTTTGGGGGTCTCGTGCGATGGATTTGAAGAGAAGATTCTAAACCTTCTTTTGGAAATAGAGCGGGAAAGGAAGTTGAGAAACAAGAGCAGTGGTGATCACAAGAAGGTACAGGGCAGGTACACTAGGGAATCAAAGCAATTGAGATGCAATCTCAATTTTGAACAAACAGATATGGGCACAGATGCAGATGGGGAAGAGAAAGGTAGGAGGAAAAGGATGCAGTCATAGTTGGATTTACGTATTTTATCATGGAATGTGTGGGGTATCAATGATGTACACAAGAGGCTATTGCTTCTTTCAGTTCTGAAAAGATGGAAGCCACAAGTGGTATGTTTACAGGAGACAAAAATGGAAAAGGGGTATAGAAGGGCAGTGCTCAGTATGGGTGGGGGAACATGACCTCAATGGGAGCATTTGGATGCGATAGGGCCATAGGGGCAGCTGGGGGCATTCTAGTGGTGTGGGACAGTCGGGTTGTTTCCAAGATAGGGATTAGAAGGGTAAATTTTATGTCTCCTGCCTATTCAAGGTTGTGGCTTTGGATAAAGTATGGGTATTTTCTGGGATTTATGGACCGTGTTTGGATGCTGCGAGGACGGAACTTTGGGAGGAGTTAGCCTCAGTATATGAGCATTGGAGATTTCCGTGGTGCATTGGCGGAGACTTCAATGTTGTTAGATTCCCACATGAAAGGCTTGGGGCGCGGGTTTATTCTCAGGTATGATGAATTCTAATGACTTTATCAATAACTTGGCATTGGTGGACTTACCGCCATCAGGGGTACAACATACTTGGTTTAGAAAGGATATAGGCAACAAAGCTCTCGTCTTGACAGATTTCTAGTTTCCTCAGACTGGGAGGAGTGTTTGGTGATTCGTTTCAGACCTGCTCCCAGGGTGTTATCCGACCATTTGCCTTTGTGTCTCGACTGTGGAGGTGCGCCGACAAGAAAATCCCCTCTTAGATTCGAGAAGAAGTGGCTCCGAGAACCAGGTTTTCTAGAATGGGTCAAGGAGAAGTGGCACACTTTTGTTGTGTATAGAGACCCTTGCTTCAGATTTGCGAGGAAGTTAAAGCTTTTTAAAGAGGAGCTGATAAGAATCGGCACCTTAAGCCGGAAGGGGTCCATTTCGATGGCTTAGATCCGGAGGAGAGAGATGCTCTAGAAACACCTTTTATGGAAGACGAAATCTTGTCAGCGGTTAGAGGTATGAGTGGTGATAAAGCACCAGGCCCGGATGGGTTTTCATGGGTATTTTTTCAACAGTGCTGGGGGATTATTAAAGATGAATTGATGGAGGTGTTTCATTTCTTTTTCGAACAAAAGAATTTTGAGAGGAGCCTCATTGTCTCTTTCATTGCTCTTATTCGAAAAAAGACGGGACTGTGGATGCAAAAGATTTTAGGCCGATCAGCCTTATTGGTGGGGTGTACAAGATCATCGGTAAAGTGCTTACGGTCCGTTTGAAGAAGGTTATAAGTAAGCTGATATCAGAATCGCAGCACGCTTTTGTGGGGGGTCGTCAGATTTTAGATGTGGTTCTTGTTGCTAATGAAACTGTGGATGCTAGGATTAAAAGTGGGGTTCCGGGGCTGCTGTGTAAGCTGGACATCGAGAAAACTTATGACGACATTCACTAGAATCTTGCTTTACGTGTTGTCTAGAATGGGGTTTGGGCAGAAATGGAGAGATTGGATTTCTTTCTGCATATCGATGGTGAAACTCTCCGTTCTACTAAATGGAGAACTTGCTGGATTTTTCTCGAGCTCTAGGTGTCTCCGACAAGGAGACCCTCTCTCGCCTTTCCTCTTCATTATTGTTATGGAAGTTTTGAGTAGGCTCTTGAGGGCTTCGGTTGAAGGAGGGTTTATGAAGGGGTTTAATGTCGGGAGGCTTGGTGGAACAGAGGTTTTGGAGTTGCACTTATTCTTCGCGAATGACACTCTTTATTTTTGAGGCGAGAGAGGCTCAACTGGGGAATATGAGACTGGTACTGTTATTTTTCCAAGCTGCTTCGGGTCTGAAAATCAACATCTCTAAGAGAGATTTATCCGACGGGAGTAGTGGAGAATATGAATATGCTGGCAAATTTTTTTGAGTGTAAGGTGGCCTCTTTCCCTTCGACGTATCCGGCTTACCTAATGGCGCGAACTCTGGTTGCCTAGCCATTTGGAACCTGATCATTGAGAAATTTGAAAGACGGCTTTCAGGTTGGAAGAAACAACTTCTATCTAAGGGGGTAAACTCACGCTTATTAAGAGCACCTTGTCAAATTTACCTACTTACTTCATGTTGATGTTTGCCCTTCCAGCTACAGTAGGGGGCCTAGGGATTAAAAAATTGCAGGTTTTCAATGTGGCACTTTTGGGGAAGTGGCTTTGGAAATTCTTGGTGGATAAGGAGGCTTTGTGGAGGAGATTGGTGGTGGGTAGGTATGGAGAAAATGATCATTTGTGGTTTCCAAAGGAAGTTAACATGTCTTATGGGGTGGACGTGTGGAAGGGGATTAGAAAGAGGTGGGAGCCTTTTAACAGGTTCATTAGTTTTGTCGTGAGCAACGGCGAATCTGTTAAATTTTGGAGAGATAGGTGGTGCGGAGACAAGGAGTTGTGGAGAGTATTTTCCTCCCTCTTTAATATTGTTGTCAATAAAGATGAGTCTGTGAGCCCCGTTCTTCAGATAGCACGGGGAAATATGGTGTGGAGTCGCTTTCGCAGAAATCTTAATGACAGGGAGATGGATTGTCTGGGGCAGTTTTTTGAGCTGCTATATTCTCAGAGGTGTTCAGAAAGTGAGGGGGGAGAGTGGTATGGTAAGGGGCAGCAAATGGTGCGTTTTCGGTTAAATTGACGGAGAGAGTGTAAATCACTTGCTCATTCATTGCCCAGTGGTGAAGGAAGTCTGGGACTTCATGTTGAATTTATTTCACATTTCGTGGGTATTGCCTAGTTTGGTGAAAGAGCTCCTTTCTTGCTGGACTTTGTATAAGAGAAGGAGGAGCAGCATATGGGACGCAACTCCATTGGCAGTATGTTGGACCTTGTGGATTGAAAGGAACAGCAGAGCGTTCGAGAATGTGGAGCTTAGTGTAGAAAGGCTAACGGAGCGGGTTGTCCAAACTCTTTTTCTTTGGTCCTCCGAGTCTACGTTGGCTGAGGATAATTCTTTTGTAAATTTCATGGACAGTTTTTTAGTTAGTTAGGTCAAGCTGAATGTATACTCTTGGTGTACATAGGTTGTGTCACCTTTTTGACGTAAGTTAATATTTTTCTCTTTACTTATCAAAAAAAAACTCTCTCGTGTATTTTCTAGGCATGCTACATTTAATTTCTCTCCCAACTCCATTATCTTCAGGGAATTCAAGTTCATTCGCACTGTCACTCCCAGTTAAAGAGATACTCGTGCTTCTCTGGATAAGGAATCTTCCTCCAAATACTCTTTATCAGACTGCTGTGATTGTTGGTTCTGAATTTGTCATGTCCTCCTCTCTGCATCCCTAATAACTCCATAGCCACCTGTGCTTGTTCCTCCCCACCAATCCAAACCTCTATCCACTCTGTGGACTCTCAAATCTGATTGCCCCCATTGACTACCACTCTATTATTCTATTTGTGAAAATTCACTGATGACAAAAAACATTAGGATTCAATTTTTGTTATGCTGTCTATAGCTAAGGCTTCTTCACTTGAGCCTCTCCATCCTCTGCATTTTTCATGCCTTTGCACTTAGTACCTTCTTTTTCCGTAGTTTTTGTGTAAGTTTATTTGATTTTTGTAAAACATAATGCCTGCAGTTATTGGTACTTCTTGTACAGTTTGTCAAGGTTATAATTTATAATTTATCATCTAAAAGTAAAACTATAACCTTTGTTATAGATCTGAAAAATATTCTTAAACTTTTTATGGGACAGAAGGAGTATAATGTAATGTTGGAAAAAACTTGTGCAGGGCTTCATGTAGCTAAATCGTTTGGTGCCGAAAAGTACCTGAAGAAAATAGGGCTAGGAAAGGAGGACTATTACTTCTGGAAGCAAATAGGCAAGGGATTGTTGTGTACGTACACTATTTGTGGTGTTGCGTGGTTGTACAATGAAGCATCCCCGCTTGGTTGGTGGACACTGAAGCCAAGGCCCAAGGAGGAAAAAGAATTGGCCCACCTTTACGAACGCCGCGAGTTTCCTTACCCTGGGGACGAGGAGGCGATGAGGGAGTTTATCGAGAAGGGAGGGATGATAGGGACAACGATAGGACCTAAAGGTGTTATTGAAACTGATAAAGATTCACTTAATTATCAGAAGCAGTTGCAAGACAATAAGTTTGAGCAAGAAGCTCTTAAGCTATGGTTGAGGATGAGAAATGAAGTGGTTTCAGAGCTTCAGGAAAAAGGGTATGATGTTGAGTGATTGTTATGCCAATTTTATGCTTTAGAGTGCTGATTGTTGAATGATGTGCATGCTTTGTTGGTTGCAAGATGTTTCTTGCGCCAAATCTCGCATCAAAATAGATTCAAGGTGTTAATATTTGATGTTTGATCGCTTGAACGTTTACACTAATTACATGTTCGTGTGAAAATGGTATCTACTGTAATATCCCTTGCCTGGTCTTTGTTTTGTTTGTTCTTGTGGCATCCAAAGGTCAATAATGGAGAAGCTGTTTCGCTACTATGGTGTGTGTGTGTGTGTTTTTTTTCGCTCGAGTAAGTTTTTTAATGGGCATTGTCTCTCTAGTTATTGTTGTTCGTATGTAGATGGTTAAGACCTATTAACAGGAGAATTGACATAATCGGTAAAGAGTAATACCTCCTTTTGCAAGGCTATGGGCTTGTTGAGCTACAGTTGGATTTAAACGTTTTTGCAGTTTGCTAACCCTCATAGCATCATTTCATTTTTACTTTTATTTGTTTTGAGAAATGAGAAATAGCTCAATCATCGTTAATATCATTGTTCTCCCGTACGAATCAGAATTATCAACTCTGTTTTACACACACAATGGTGCTTATTAGTTTCAACTTCAATGTTTGTCTTTTTGCAAAGTGAAAGTCATTTTAGTTCACATTTTTCCCCGGAATTATGTATCCTAATTCGTAAGACAGAGCATCACTTTATCACATCTCAGCTCACCAATATACGATGGGTCAGGTAGGCGGACTCATATTACAGATAATACCCGTAAGACGATCTTTTGTAAATTTTTGCCTTTTTTTTCGTGCAAGTTAGAGTTGTCATGTGACACTGATTATCTTAAAATTCATTATATCAAATTGTGATAAAACAATTATTGTTCAAGGTAAAAAGTCCATTATTTTATTTTTGAATGTTTCACTTTCAAAAGTTTTATCTCCGATTTTTATATTGTTTTATTTTATTTTCTAGTTGTGAATCTTGTGATGTAAACAAGCTGATTATATTCGAGCAGTTTTGTAATTATAATTAACTTTAGTGATACTTATCTATTCCATAATTATTAGACTTTTTAAACATGAATTCTTAAGATAAAATGGAGGGAGTATAAGTTTGGCTAAGAAGCCTAATCATCCGAGCTAGGTAGGACCACAAACCAAGTGGATCCCATCTCAAAGCTATTATTTCTAAGCATTTCATGTACTATTATGTCTTCTTGAGTTGTTGTAGTACTACTATCAATAAGAACTAGCTAGGAAGAATAAATTCTATATCTACCACACGTGACACTCATTTCATTGTTTCTCGAGGTACTGGTTCATTTTTCTTCTTTATCTCTTTGCCTTAAAGTCGTACACAACAAGGTCACAGACTCTGTAATTCTTTGACAGAATGAATCTCTGGTTATTACTTATTAGCTGTAGACTTCAGTACTACCTCTCCATCGGTGGACGTCACTGTTATTCTTTCAAAGATTTTGAAAACCACGAAAAAGAAAAAAAGGACGCTGCTTATAATGGCCACTACTTGGTCGGTTACAACACTCACAATTGAATTACTCCGTAACATTTAAGAAATTACTATTACTATTGTCCTTATTTAAAGAACTGAGTCGGTTACACGACTATCTTGCTCCGTTACAAAACCACCTTGGCCATGATTATCTTGATCAGTTACGCAACAAATTTGGTTGATTACTAGTTATTTAGCCGTGCATAGCACGGGTACAATGTGGGATATATATATTTTTGTAATAATAATATATCTTTTAGACATTATAATTAGATTGTTAATCTCTTCCATGGTTATAATTTTTTTTATATTGTTATTAATAGTAAACGATTTTTTTACCTAAATACTTTTAAAATTAATATAAGTTTCTAGCTAACGTGAGATACATATTTTGTATTAGTAATAATAGTAATTTTTTTAATCTAAAGACTTTTAAAATTAACATTTAACTTGATAATAATATTAGAAGTCATTTTGTTAAAAAAAAATTTAAAATCATAATTCATTTTTAAACAATGTGAGATACTTATTTTATATTTTTATTGGTAATGAAAATTTAAGTCTTTTATCTAAAGACTTTAAAACCAATACCACATTCTAACCATGTGATATACATATTTTCTATTAGTAATAATAGTAGTAGATTTAACCAACATTCATTTCTAAACAATAAGGATACATATTTTCTATTGGTAATAACAAAAGATGTCTTCATCTAATGACTTTTATAACTAATACTTATTTCTAAATAATATGAGATACATTTCTTTGTAACCAATATGAGATACATGATCTAAAAACTTTTTAAACCAATATCACTTTATAACCAATGTGAAATATTTAATTCTTTTCTATTGCTAATAATTGTAGACTTAAAATCAACATCACTCTCTAACCAATGTGCAATACATATCTTCATTTGGTAATAATAGTAGAAGTCTTTTATTTTAAAAATTTTATAACCAACATTTCTTCCTAAATAATGTGTGATACATCTCTTCTATTACATTGACTGTAAAAGTAAAAGTCTTTTATCTAAAGACTTTTAAAACCAACATCATTTTTTAACAAATGTATGATATCTATTCTATTAGTAATAATAGTAAAAGTTTTTTTTATCTAAAATTAAAATCAATATCACCTTCTAACCAATGTGAGATATACATATTCTACTGATAATAATGATAGAAGTCTTATATTTAAAGACCTTAAAAACAAACATTACCCTCTACCAAACGTATGATACATCTATTCTATTGGTAATAATAGTATTTTTAAAACCAACATTAATTTATAGCCAATATGTGTACATCTTTTCTATTGATAATAATAGTAGAATACTTTGTAACCAATGTGAAATACTTGCATCTATTCTATTTGTAACAAAAAAGTCTTTAACCTAAAGACTTTTTAAACCAACATTTATTTTTAAACAATGTGATATACATATATTTTATTGGTAATAAGAGTAAAAGTATTTACTATAAAACTAACATATTTTTCTAAACAATATAAGATACACCTTTTTCATATTCTAATGATGTGAGATACTTATTTTCTATTTCTATTGGTAATAAAAATTTAAGACTTTTATCTAAAAACTTTTAAAACAAACATCTTTTTCTAAACAAATATTGAAAGAACGTGAAACCACGGATTCTCGATATGTGACAATGTGATTTCCAATGTTGCAGTGATTGTTGCAACAATGACAATGACAATGAGAACACAAAAATAATATCAAAACAATAGCAGCGGAAGATTTGTAGTCAGACTCAATTTCAAACAGAACTAAGAAGCAAATATTAACCAAAAACAATCTACAAGATTGATACTTGTAGATCAAACCTCAAGGCCACACACATTTTACTTAAAACAATAATGTTTTACAACTAACCACTAATCAACAAAAATCCTCACAAGATATAGTATCTTGAGAGAATCAAAAATCTCACATAAAACACTAAACCAAACGTGGGAAGAAAGACACAAAACAACTTCCTGATGACAGAAAAAAAAGGAAGCACACAAAAACAGTTCTTCAATGGCTCAAAGAAGCTGTTGATGTTGCATCATCTAAAGCTTCAAACAGCTTCTGTTCAAATGGATGAACAACCTTCAAAACTCCAGCAAGATTGCTCACAGTTTATAGGATTTTATCTTCTCTCTTTCAAGCTTCCTGCGTGCACACCGCTGCTCGACATCCAGCTCTTATTAAATAGACAATGATTCCTGCAAGCACACGGCAAAACAGACCTACACCTACTAGGAAAGAGATTAACCAATAAACATGCAAGATAATGTTTCCTAACCAGTCTATGATACTTGGAATAACTAATTTATTTTCAGAGATCTAGATACCAAAAATATATTGCCTAAATCTTTTGAAAGATTTTCAAACCAATCTACCAAAAGTATCCTAAACAAAATCTAACACCTAAATAACCATAGACTAAAATAGAATCCTTCTTTGACCAAGAAAGGTGAAAACAAGGTAAAATAGGCTTTGCCTATTTTACCCTTACAATCACCCCCTTTGTTGAGCATTCTTGGTCAAATCCTGAGAATCCAAAAAATATGACCTGCAAGAAATTAATAATGACAAGCACCCCCTGAAAATAATATAAAAAATACATCATAGGGAAGCATGTTTATAACTACAACTACTTATTACAAGCCAAATAGAGTTCCAGAATATCCAATCATCACAGGACTATAAAGACAGAACCAGTTGTAACAAATGTTCAGAATTATCCATGAGAACATCCAAATACCAACACCAAAATTATATAGGATCAGCTTCAGCACTATGAGGAGGAACAATCGCAGAACCGCCTGGATCAGTGCGGGAACTCTGCAGAGGAAGCAGCAGCTTTACTATTATCACCCCCTATTTGACCAGAATGATGATCTAGCCAAGCAGAGTATTGTGCAGCCAAAGAGGTGAGAAGAGTAGTTTGAGCAGAGAGTAGAGCAAGCTGAGACTGAACCATTTTTAACTGTTCTTGGACAAAGGACACAGAGATAGGAGCAGTTGGTTGGGCAAGCATGTTGGATGTTTCAACAGATGATGCAGCAATGAGAGGAACAATAGAAGGAACTTGAACTGAGGGAGAGGCAGGTGGATGAGAGGTACTAGGTCCAGCTGGTGTAGGATCAGATGAAGAAGGAAGGGGCAAATTGACAACCCTATCACCCCTTAACAGTTTGGCAGAGAACTGGAGAGGTTCAAGAAGAGGAGATAATCAAATGGAGGGGGAAGGCTTGTAGCCCTGGGACATGAGAATTTTATAAATGAGGGAAGGAAAGATGAGTGACCTTTTGTCACCTCCTGTTTCTGCCATGGATGAAACCTTCCTAAACACATAATACCCAAAATCAAAGGAGGCCTTAGCCCCAATGAGATAAAGGACTTTTGCATGCTCTTCTGTGATCACATTTGAATTAGTGGAGGGTGACCAATTTGCACAGCAAATTTTGTGGAGAAATGCATAAAGGGATGAGAGCTGGGAGGTGCTAAGAGGAGTGCCTTTAACAGGCCACTTAGAGAGTTTTCCACCAGACAATTCAACTACACAAGAATCTAGATCTAGGAGAAAATCAAAATGGCCAGATGCAGGTGTGTGAAGAACTGAATTGATGATAGAGGGAGAAAAAATATACCATTTCCCTCTTACAAAAACTTTCTCGAAACCAGAATCAGATGGATCACAAATGCGCTTCTCAATGTTTGCATAAAATTCATGAATCAATTCTCTAAAGTATGGGGCAGCTAGAGAAATAGTGTCCATAAGACCTCTATCAGAAAAGTAGGCTGAGAGATTATAAGATTGCAACAGTGAGGGCACAACATTTCGTTCATCAATAATATTCCTAGAAATATTATATCTAGAAGATGCAGCCTTAGAGATGAATTTTGAAGAGAAGGGAGTACCCAATGGTTTTGACCGTTTGAATGTTGCAGCAATGGGAGCAACATTGGAGCTGGCAAGACGGCTTCTGGTGAAACGTACAGGTATATCTTCAGAGTCTTCACTCTCTTCAGGAGACCCCTCCTTCTCTTCATAGTTCTTATCAGTAGGGGTGTGCACGGGCCCTAAGCCCACGGGCATTGGTAATGCCCAGTATAAGCCCATATGACAGCGGGCATCATTTTAAAAAGCCCAGTACAGTAGACAAGCCCACGGGCATCAGTGAACGGGCACTGAACGGGCATTGAACGGGCACGGGCCTACTCACCTAGTTCCTCCAAATCCAAACTGTGACTATACACAAAAATTACATTATGTATTATGTAATTATATAATAGACTAATAGATCGAAGGAACGAGCGTGGCGAGTAGAGCTATCGAAGGAGCGAAGGAAGACATGTAGCCGATCGATTTGTTTTAGGTTTCTTGTTTTAGGTTTCAAAGTTTTACTTTGCCTTTTGTTTGAGTTTTGGCTATTTGTATTGATAATTTGGTATATCACTTAATCACTATATAATAATATAATATTATAATTGACTAGTCACTATATAATAATATAATTAACGAAGGTAGGCAGGTAGCAGTAATAAAGGTTCTTTATTGTTACTGTCATGGTATAATTAATTAATTATAATATATTTATAATTTTAAAACATAATGTGATGATGGGCCGGGCCGGACTTAGATGGGCATTAGAACTTGAAGGCCCGGGTGTGCCCGAGCCCGCGGACATCTAACATCTCTAAAGCCCAGCACTATGTATCAGCCCATGGGCACGGGCACAGCGGGCTGTATGGGCTCATGGGCTGGGCTGCTCACCCCTACTTATCAGAACTATCATCGAATTCTGAAGAACTAGGCTGACTTGGCATGTCCTCTGGTTGAGGTGTTGGACGGACCAGATGTAGAAGAACATGCCTTCTTCAATTTGACTAAGTTCTTGACAACATCATCATCAGAGACAGTTATGTCATTGGTTGAAGCAGAGGGAGAACTCACTTCCATTGACGGTGTCTTCCTTGGTGGAGATGAGGAGACGGCCGGGAACACTATCCGAGGTGAGGGGATAGGATAGTCATCATCTTGTACGTCGTTCTGGACATGAGTAGGGGAAGGAGTTGCTGGTGGCGGAGATGGCTCTTGAACGGGGGGAATAGAGCCGGTTGGAGGAACAAAATCCATGTCATCAGAATCGCTTGCAATTTCAACCGATTCTTTAAAAAATCCTGGTCCAACCTTGTTCTTCTTTGCCGCTTGGACATCGGCCACAGATGGGTTCTCATAGTTGGCCGGAATTCCCCTTTGTCGCTTCGATCATCGAGAGCTAGGGTTACCGATTTTTGGTAACCCAGACAAATCCCCTGGGTTATCAACGTCAATTTCATTGCCTTTTTCTCCCGGAAGTATTACTGTGAGAGGTTCGGGGAATGATTGAAATACAACCATAGCCGTAGAAGAATTTTCAGGAGAGGAAGAAGGGCTGATTGTAGCTTCGGTTGTTGCTACATCAGGTTTTGAGGATTTGGGGTTTGACGAGGAGGAAGCCATTTGAGAATGAGAGGAGGAGTATAGATGAAGAGAGCAAGATGAGATTGAATTTTGGGGTGAAGATGGAGAACTGAGAAGATCGCCGGAGAATTGAGAGAGATGGATCTGTGAGTAGTGACCTATGTTCCTGCAAAAATTACCACTAAACCTTCCACTAATACAAATTAGTCGTTTAAGTCATTTAATGAGAGAAGGTAAGCAGTCCCAAAATCTGAAATTCAAATTTCAAAAATGTGGATGAAAAATCAAAAGCTAACTACCTGATAGAATCAAGATAAAAATCTGCTCTTATGAACATGAGAGATATGTGGGGAGAAATTCACAATCTGATTTCAAAAACATTTTGAATTTATCAAGTATTTTAAGAGTACACAAACCATACTTAACCAGGATTGAAACCACACAAGATTGCCAAACAAGGACAACAAAAAACAGATCAGATTCTCATGAAGAACACAACAGTTTAGACAGCCACATAAAATATTGACATTGTGAACTAGAAGCAAAAACATGCATTGAGGAACGAAACTTGGGAGGCGATATTCAACAATTATATGACCTAGAAAGCATGCGATGTATGCAAAAAAGAAATCAAATGAAAGAATGCAAAAGCACACATGTGATAAGACTAGATCATCTGAATGTAGTTCCCAATGTTGCTCAGATGGAAAACACATTCACCAAAGAATGTGATTTTATGTCCAAATTCTCATTTTCTTTCACCAAATTAACACAACTACCCCATATTCACCATAGGTACTTTATTTCCCTATGAGAAAAGCTTTACTTTATTTCAAGCTAAATTGACAAACACCACTAGGAACCTTTCACACTATTTACCAAGGAAAGCAACTTTACTTATTGATCAACCCATGAAATTCGAGAATTCATAGTCCCAAAAGAAGGAGGCCACAACCTTGTTCATAGGTAGCTCTTTTCCGTTAGGTAGCTTTCACACTTTGTCAATTAAGGAGTCAATTTAGTCAAGATCAACCCATGCAAGTCTAAACTTCATAGTACATTGACAAATTGCAAATCCGAAAATTTCAAAAGGTAGCTCTTTCCTTTGTGGTATGAAAGAAAATTTTCAATCTGACTTCATTTGGGAGAGAGGTGAGAAGAATTTGAGCAATAAGATCACAAAACATTCTTGAATGTATCACCAAGACAATCAAACAATGTACTAGAACATACAGAGTGAAACTGGTGTGCCCCCTTAAAATACAATGCAATATGCCTAAAATTTTATTTTTATTATTTATTTATTTATTTATTTATTTATTTTTAAATAAGTGAGGGATTACATGACACACATATCCGAGATTTCCTAAGATTTATGAATCTCTCAAAATCTAGACTCTTAGTAAAAATATCGGCCAATTGGTTTTACGTTCCCACATGTTCAATGCAAACAATGCCTTGTTCAACTAAGTCTCTAATAAAATGGTGTCTTATATCTATGTGCTTTGTTCTTGAGTGTTGAGCAGGATTTTTAGCAATGCTTATTGCACTTGTGTTGTCACAATACATGGTTAAGATATATATGTGCAAACCATAATCTTTGATCATTTGTTTCATCCACAAAAGTTGTGTACATCCACTACGGCTGACTATATATTCGAGTCGGATTTGATAGGGCTACACAATTTTGTTTTTGCTAAACCATGAAATCAGATTGTTTCCTAGATAAAAACATCCACCAGAAGTACTTCTCATGTCATCAACACTGCCAGCCCAGTCAGCATCACTAAATCCAACAAGATTGGTATTTGTGTTTAGTATACCACAAACCCATGCCAAAGGTCTCACCAACATATCGAATTATTCTTTACAGCTATCGGGTGAAACTTTGGGGTTTGCTTGATACCTAGCACACAAACACACTGCTAGCATGATATACGGACGGGTGGTAGTTTAGATCGACAAACTTCAATCATACTTCTATATAAGGTAAATTCAACACTTTCAGATTTTTCATCTCTATTAAGTTTATTGGATGTACTCATAGAGGTTTTCTTATGTTTCCCATTCTCAAGATCAAATTTCTTCACCAAGTTCGAGAATACTTGGCTTGAGATATGAACATCCCTTCATGTGATTGTTTGATCGAATTCTAAAAAATAGGTCAACTCCCTACCATGCTCATTTCAAAAGTGGAGGTCATGCAATTTACAAACTCTTTTTCGAGGATTTGGAGGTGGATCCAAACACAATGTCATCAACATAAATTTGAGCAATCAA